>VOMN01050542.1:0-10459 GCA_014899125.1 Orchestia grillus | reverse complement strand
TTGGACCCATCATTAGCGTTACTAATTTGCCCTTCCACTCGAGTCTTACTGCGCTTCTTAGTAGTATGAGTCGCAGTCTGCCGATGCTGAATACTCTAAAATTATGCATCTAGTTTTTTTATTTATTTGGTCAGTTGATTCTTCAATATTGTCTGGATGAAAAGGTACTGCCATCCGCAAAAAGAATAAAATTAAAATAAGATGTGCATTTACCTATGTATATTATTTTAAAATTAGAATACGATTGATTTTCATCATATATACTGATATTACGGGAAGTAAAGCTGTCAACATTGTCCTTTCTAAAATTTCGGCTAAGAAATCTATTAATTTTATGATTGACTAGAGTATCAGGAAAAAATTGTTTATTAGCAACTATTCAACTAAAAGTATTTTAGAATGAAAATTCGACCTGCTAATACACATTTTACAAGCTCTATACTTGATGAGTTTTATTTACTTCTATCTTAAAAGGTTGCGAAGCATTCCATTTATTCTTAATAGTTGCATGGTTTTACCATTTATAGTAAATTAGTTTCACCTTTTATAATTTATAGTTTTACCTAAATTTGAACACAGAGTCGATGTTCACGAACATTCCCATTCAAAACGCAATTAATATCATATTTAGGAACACTATTCGTCACCGAATTTTGTAGATCTGATGAAAACGCATTTTTAGAACTGCTCAATTTGTACACGGTTTAAAGACAAATTTTTCTTGTGCAATAGTAAATTGTACAAACAGACTGACGGCGCTCAATGGATGGGTGTGTTTCCCTTGTTTTAGATTTTTAATCTCACCATGGAAACAAATTCTGCCACTGAATTCAAACAAGTTTTATCTGGACGTAATGTAGCTGATAAATTTTTACGTTTTCGCTCGTGATTAACTGTTACAGATTTTCTCAAGTATCGCAACTTCAAATAGGCCTTTATCAAATTCCCCTGTGAGACTGAAGTTAGTTCAGCGGTGTTAGGTTGTTACTAAAGTCACGGCCAGCCCGTGTTGCGTTAGAAAATGATATTTTAGCATTGGTTAATTTCGGCATTCCTGTGAATTAATGTGAGTTCTTTAACAATTTTCAACTTATTTTGAACAGAAAACATTCTTGAAGCACATTAGCCCTTAATTACGATTATAAGAAAAAAGGGCCTTCGATTCTTTTCTTGTACGGGCCCAAACTTGGGTATTACTCCCGATCTGCTGGGGAGAGCAAAAGCGAAAGGGGTGAGGGGTCCACAAGTGATCTGTCAGTAAGAGGATATTTTCAGGAATTCTGCAATGGCGATGAGTGCATTTAAGATTAAGAAAATAGCTGACGGTCATGTAGTATTGCCAATGAACAACTGAGAACAATTGCTGAGCTAAATCCGTGTCGAAGTGCCCGAGAAATGTCTGGCATTCTTAAATGTCGGTAACGCGATAGTATCACGCCACTCGCAGACCGCGCGTTGGAGAAACGGCGGGGCGCCATTCCGCACCAAGATGTTGTAAGAAAGACGTTGAAGAAACTCTCGGTCGTGGGATACGAGTTTCTACGACATTCTCCATATTCTCCTGATCTTTCGTTTAGTGATTACCATTTTTAAAGCACTGAAGGACATTTTTGAACGGTAAAACTTTCAGGTCCAAACTAGAGGTGCAATCAGCTTTTAAGGATTTTGTTGCTTTACAGCCAATAACTTTTTCTCGACGAGGAATAAATAATCTCATTGTTCGACGGCAGAGATGCATTGATGCTCAAGGCTCATATATTGACTAATTTGAGCATGTTTACTGTTACTCTTTCCATGATAAAACATGTTTATGCGATGTGCAACTATTTTTGTATCAGCCCAATACCGTAGCTGGATAATGTTCACGAGGATGAAAATATTTTTTCCGCAGTTTGTTTCCCAAAACTTACATTTACCAAACTAGAAATGAAATATACCAATTATATTGAATTTTTGTATAAGGTTGGCCTAATACAATGTTTAGCGAATTGTGCTATAAACTGCGTTTATTTTAGTATTTCCAGTTTCCCCGTCATTAATTGTAAAATGTTACAAAAGATTATACACTCTGAGTTTACTGATCAGCCTTGCTATGTTACTGTTCCTAAAAAAACGTTCGTATTGCTCAACGCCATACATCAGGCAAGCCTCGAACGGCTTTATGAAAGCGAAAATTAACTCATTAATAATCACATTTTATACTCTGGTACAAATCGGGCTCTTCTCCTGTGACAATTTCGCTATTGGAAATCTATTCTGTATATAATTTGGTATCTCTGGCAGTTCGAAGCGATGTTGTGTATCGGTATTCGTGCGACCAGTGTACCGCCACCCATTGGGGGGAGACTAATCATCAACGGCACAAGCACGTAGCGAATCACTAGGGGAACACAAGAGGATCTCTCCTCGAACTGGCAGACATTTAGCCTTTCCTTCCGAAAGTAATACACGTCATTATGCATTTCGAATCCTCCTACATAAAATAAGAATTTCAAGATCTAAGTAACCACGTTTATCAAGGATTTAAGAATTCTAGAAAACACATTGATTCACAGGCACAAACTTCTCCTGAACAACACTAGTTCGAATCCACTTCAAATACTAAGTTATCGTAAAAAACATATTTACTCTTTGGCTTCGTCATTTTGTTCTTTGTATTACATTTTCAGAAGATTACATGTGACCCTTCATGTTATATTTTCTTTTTCCTGAGATACCAAAGATAAGTTTTCACTTGAATGCTCTGTTTTCGGCGATGGAGTTGATTTAAACAAAGTTTCCTGCCAGTTTTTTTTATTTGGTTTATTTTCAGGCTAAGATTTCTCCCTAATTAATCAATCAATTAGACACAAATTATGATGATCCTAAATTCATCAGCCATTCATTTATTAGTTATAAGAGTATGTATTGAAAAAACATAACCCACTGATTTATTAGGTACTTTTTTCGGGTGTTGTTTTCCTTTTTCGAATGTATTTTTTATCACCAGCTATGCTTTTTGACAGGGGAAATTCAGTTCATCATAAAAAGGATATAAATATTTCCGGGTGGTTTCTCGAAAGGCTATAAAATTTTAAAATAAAAAATCCTTCCTATGAATTACAAGGATTTTCGTATATTGATTCCCCATATGACAACAAAACATTCTGAAAAAGTCTAATAACAAACAAATAAAGCAAAATTAACAGCGTTTGTCGCGTTTGACGTTAAAACATTTTGATAAGAAAGTGGACCTAGTAAGCTATTAAGCAACTGGTTTCTATGAAAGGCAAATAATTTTCACGATGAGTCTCAAATCGTGCGGTGCTGGCTGACATCAACGTTTTCATCCCTCGTCAAAGACTTGTGTTTACTGAAAAGCGTTTCGCGGAGAGACAGTTGTCTCGCATAGTATGGGTCAGTGGAAGGAACGAACATAACAATAATATTTACTGATATTTAAACTGTGGTGCGTATCCGGGATAGAGATACGGGGAAGAACGCTTCAAGAAAACCAGCAGGTTTAAAAGATAGAGCACTTCCCGAGAGGGTGTGTGACATAAGCAGATATACATACAGTGGTCTCCCGCATAGAACGCTTGATGATTCCAGCAAACAGCCGCTCTATCTTCTCATTTGCTTCTTCTAACACCTCCTATTTTATTCTTAAGACGGATATATTTTGCGGACTATTTGATGCTTGCTCTAGCTGATACCACTCTGCGTGGCGGATGACTGTGTTGCGGTCGTAATCTGCAATCGATGTATGCGAGGCGACGACTGTATTCATGTTTGAAACTCGGTCTTAATGGTATCATCTGTACATTTCTTTTTCTTACTTTCTTCGCAAAATTACGGTAGATCGGTTTCCAGGATCACAAGCAGAAATGACCCACGTGAACGCCTTAATGAAGGCCGACTCTTAAGGCTTTAAGTTATTAGCTGCGTTCCAGCGCCTCGATTTTGGTCAATGAACCTGGTACATCTTGTATGAACAACAAAATTTATTCATATGTCCGTAGTTAAGGGCGACGTAGCATTTCAACGTCGTAATGCTACGAACGCTATAGAGACCTGCCTCTCTTATGCACACGAATACCTGAATATCTTCGTTCGCCGACGAGCACGCAATTAATAAAAAGACTACTAATTGCATCGTGCTGGATTCAGCAGGGCTCTCCATTAGAATGCGGTGACTGCGCAGAATTGCAGATTACCGCTAAAAAGCTTGACCGAAATTAAACTGGGTGATACCACTAGCTCTTCTGGATGAAGGAAAAAGCTGCGAAATATTGAAGCCGACCTCTACCCATCGTGAAGATGTGTCAGATATGTTACATCCTTTTTCTACACATCCTTACTCGAGTGGTTCTGAGAGATACACACAAACTGTCATCGATGAGAGACATTTTTTTCAGATAAAGTGAGGGAAATTTTGAAGATATTATTTTTAGACGTTTCATGTTTTTGACCTCACAATAAAAACAAAACAGCCAAATCCACAGTCATAGTGGATTTAAGTTTCTGCATTTATGAATATCTTCATTGTAAACAATTACTTAAATTTAACCAGGAAAATATGGCTAAGGCCGAGTTGCTTCGAAGAATCAGGTAAGTTAATGCAGAGAAAGGAAAAAGAAAAAACTTGGCTCTACATTCAAATTGGACGAGTCCATTGAAAATCCTCTTAGAAAGTCGTAAGAAAATTTGTGACGGTAGCAGTGACGTCTACGTGCACACGATGATGAAGTGTTAAATCCTACATGAGATAAATCGGAGCTGAAAGCCGGATATCCTATCTCCACTGAAAAAAATATAAAGGGGTCCGAAAACACAGATACAGGCTTTCGGATCGCATTTATGAACAATGTACACAGCAAAGCAACCCTGGATGGACGGAGTTAGGCAAACAAAAATCGAGCTCAAAAAGGGAACCACGATCGTCTTGTAACGTTGGTGCGTCGATAAGAGGGTAACATCACGTTTTTGGCAGGAATTGTTGGTATACGGGCATTTCCGGAGTAAAAATGGGTAAACACAGCAGATGTCCGCTTCGAGTTGTTAGCGTACAATTTGAAGCTATCGAACAATACATATAGTTAGCATTGTTCTGCCAAAGCTAGTGGTTATTCAGCCACGCCAACGATACGAGAGGTGCTAGCTAACCATCAAATTAAAAAAATTGAACTATAAATTTTGATGAACGATGATCGCTCATCCTTTCACGAAATCGTTATGTCTTTTTACGAAAGCGTCATATCTTTTTACGAGTGCATCATATCTTCTTACGCGAGGGTCATTTTTTACCAATAAATTAGCTATTAGGGAAAAAATTAGTAGTTTTGTCGCAATGGCTAAGTCGGTAATACTATTCCTTTCCACAAGAACTATTATTAGCGTGAACATGAACATTTTCAAAATGCTATCGAGTATCCAGGTACTTCAATTAATGTCTTGATGTTCGCTATAGAGGGAGGTGCCCACGATGGAAGACAACTCACGCTAGTAACTTAAATTTAGGTTTCCTAGCAGGTGAGCCACGAGTAAGGATAGCTACGTAAAAGAATATGATGATTGTCACTCTTTCTGTGCAGGTGTAGAGCTGAATTCTTCGAGTATGCACATTAGGACATTACTCCGTGTGGGCGAAATTTCAGATGCATTTTCTCTCTTTCCGATCATCTATTACGGGATAAAACATGCAAAGAAATCCTGGTTGATAGAACGCCGTTGGTGGCATGGGGCATAATGACTCCTCAGCACGTTATGTACTCTTAATATAGTACTGAATATCAGGAAATCAATGGTACGGGTCTTCAGGAGTAAGTTCATTCACTTACTCCACTCGACTGAATTTTGGCACAAATTCTTTATCATTTCCTTCAAATCTCTATCTGTTCAAGCTTCGGAGTTCAAGCTCAGTCATTATTGATGAGATTGGATGCCCCATTACCACAGAGTTGTATAACAGATCGGCAGCAAAAGTTAAGACTGTTTGTACGCTGATGGAATGAATGATGAGCAAGGTTAGCTATCTCTTTATAGCGGCATGTGGCATCTCAACCGGCCAGCTGTTGAGGCACCGAGCTCACTCTCTGAAAATGTTGCCAGCCTTGCATACTTTTCAAGAACTCTGCAGAAATTATACGGCTGTTGTTTGCGGGTATTTTACTTTTAGGTAAATTTTATACTTCTTTCTCAAAATTTATAGTTTTAGAAATCGAATAAATTATGATGCCTATCGAAAAATCTAAACAAAACGAACCAAGCTCACTTTTTTGCAACCAACAGTGTCAGTAAAGATATTTTGGCACTGATCTCCAGAATATTATCCTCCTCGAACTGGCAAAGCGACTCTCAGTTTGGCCTAGCGCTCTAGTCCGTGGGAAGTGAATACACAGTTGTTTTTTTCTGACTAGCATATTTTATCACAGTGCGTTGTAGTTGATAGCTCAGCATCAGCTTGATATAAATGTTCGTCAATATAGTGTACGTGTGAAGTGCTGCAATCGGTTTCTAGTGAGATATGCTAGGAATTTCTTCATCTTTGAGCGGTGCTGTGCCTCCTACCCTCACCATAGCAGACCACATATGTAACCAGGTGGAAGATGTGAGGGACTTTGCTTGTATTGCACCTGCTCCGTCTAAAGTCTTCAAACTCGTCACAGTTACTCTAATATAAATTCTGGTTTTGTTATTCTCAGCTATGTTTACATAGGCGGTATAGCAACTCTTATGATAGCGCTATTTGCGAACTGAATGCGATTCTGCGAAACCTCAGAGTTAAATTCTGTGTTCGCATGGTGTGAACGGCGGAGTTACGTGGCGCCTTGCATACTACCTTATGATTTTAAGTTAGGGGAGTAAACGCACTAAAGATACAAAAGCTGGGAGCAGGTAAGGTTACGGGGCAACAGGTACCCAAGCTGCAGTTGGTAGTGGCAGCAGCACCTAGTCAGACACGGGAGAAAAACCACCTGTGTAATTCTGCGCTCACGTCGTCATCCTGGAATCAATAACGCTACGAAGTCTCACTTGCTGTGCCCCCTCATCCCTCTTATGTGCCTCCTGCGGAAATTCGAATTTTAAGGTCCGTGCGTCCAATTAGGTCGAGGCTTTTTAGTTCCGTTGAGGAAGGCTTAAAAATATTATTCGTACAAAGAAGAGACTCTAAATCAACGCTAGGCTTCGATCTAAGCGACCTGGCAGCTTTAACTCCTCCTCCAGCATTGGCTTCGAGCTCGTCAACGATTGGCTTTGACCTTTTGCCATAAATATACATTCGATCTGTGTTCAAGGGGAACGTACAATTATGGATGGTTTGTTTTGTAGTAGAAGTTTAACCTCCATCACATCTCAAGGGGAAGTATTTATTTGTTGTTACTTAAGCAATACTGTCGTAAAGAGTCAAGTTGGAATCGATGATTTGAGGTTAAAGAAAAGTCTTTGTCGCAGGTAGTAGATGTGATGTGGCAAATATGCTTTTCGTCTTGGTCTTCAATGCTCAAATTAAATAAGGGTTAGTGAAAGACAGTAATTTCTTTTATCATTTATGAATGCCAAATTATTGCTTTACAGCTACAAAATAGGTCAGGAATTTATTCTCCGCTCGTATATGCCACTGGCATGGAGAAATGGCCATCATCACCTTTGGATTACGTACGTCCGTGTGAGCCACGTAGTATGGAGGGCATGTGTGGAGGGCATCATACATGTATACTTCATGTATGAAAACGTACTTGGAGACTTTTTTTAATTGTGACGGTTGAAATAACAATTTTCTGGCTAAGACGTTCCCTTACCAGAGCGTGTGTCGGGATGGTGTGCTGTGTTGGCGCGGCGATGGCTAGAATTTGGCGGCCCATATGGCGCACAACCTCCAAGCTGAGAAAATTTGTCAACACTTTGCCTCCTGAGTGGGTCAATTAGGGTACACGCGATCATCTAACCTAAGATAATGTAACCAAAGCACTATCATGTATAAATAATTTTTTTCGAGTTTTCGTCAAATTTGTGTTTCAAATTTGTTTCAGATGTGTTTCCCTTATGCCATCGATAATTTCTCTTTTTCATCTATAATTTCTCATAAAAAGCTCAAATTTTAACGGGTTAAAAGTTGTATAACAGTTTATATTGAAGTAGTGTAACGCCAACAAAAGGTAAATATTTCTCCTAGGTGTGGTTATAAAATGATTTTTGCCAGCATATAATTTATGTAAAGCTGGCTGGTACTGGGTTAAAAGTATGGAGTCCATTAACCCAGAAGGACTAATTGTTCAATGTTGGACGGTAACGCTGGTGCCGGTTGTAGCACGAGCTAAAGTCTTGTTGGGGAAATAATTCAGCCTCTTTAAGGTTGAATGTGTCATCAGTTCTAGGAAAGTTACATATATTTATCACGGGAGTCCATTTCTGGCATCAGTTCTACCATTTTAATTTCTTCTCTTCCTCTCATCGATCTTATTTCGTGCGTACAGTATGTGGATATGCTAACTTCCTGCTCAATTCCCTCAACTTCAGATGCTCCACTTCGCTTATAGTTGATTTGAAGTGCGCAGGTTACTTTCTTCTTTATTCTCATGAACTTTTCCTCTATCTACACCCTTTGAGGAGTAGAACTCGTACTTGCCGAACTAGCAGTTGAGTCGTTCCCTGGAACATACCGTTGGGATTTGTCCTTCTTCAAAAGAATAGGAGCTATTATTATTTTAGGAAGCTGCTGCATCCATGGAATTGTCCTTCAAACCATTATGAGTACCTAGCACTTCCGGTAGGGTACTTATTATAAGGTCCGTGAATTCCACTGAGGGTTAAGTTGAGACTGTCTGATCTCGTCGGGGTGCATTGGGGGATTAGCACTCCTCAGTGGTATTGAAAATGCTTGTACTATAATGGGAGCCTGCTGTAGATTTAGTGGATATTGACCTCCTCTTTTTCTCTTTTTCTTTTCTTATTGTCTTTTTGACGTGGGAGATTGACGCCCTTCCCCCTCTCCAACTGACCTCATTTGTTTTCACTTTCGCTTCATTCTACCTTCTTCGCAAATTTTCATCACTGTAAAATTCTTACGCTGCTGTTTCGTTGCAGGCGCGTCGCGCGCTATGCCAACCGAGCTGCTAAATTGGGCGCGTTTTCGTGCCTCTGCGACCCATTGTTGCGCTGCGCCCATTTTGATGAGCACGCGGTGATAAAAATACCGGATATCAACGGTAACAGAAGGGGGTGGCACTTTTATTGACTATACAGCGCCTCTACATTCTTCTTCTCAAATCACTTATACACGAAATGTATCAGTGACAAAAACTAATTTAATTTCAAATTCAGATTTTTGGTACCTCAAGGTCTGCTAGTCTTACTCGTTTTGCAGTCTCATTTATTCCTATAACTAAACAATATTCTTCTTCCAAATTTCAGAAATTGAGACGGTAGTGAGGAATAGACGTTATGCAATAACGGGTTGAGTTTTTGTTTCAGTGTTTCACTGAAGAACCGTAATTGCGCAAACCCACTTGTTGAATTCAACGAAACGATATTCGTAGAGCACGTTTATGTAAACTTGCTTCCTTTTCATGAAGTTTAGGTTTATCTTCCATTTTTGGGCGTCGACAATTCTTTCTTGTTGTAGGAAAGCCATACCTGCAGCCGCTCTTTCTTCGGGGGTCCTCAAAGTTACCTGATCCTTTCGTTCCGACACGTCTCGTCCCGTCTCTTTTGGGGTTGTGACAGCCTCTGTTTAACCCTTTGAGTCATGGGTATGTAAATCATTTCTCAACTTGTTCAAAATTTGGTAAGTTGAACCTACTGAGTAGAAACTAAGCTGAGACTGAAGTGTGACTGCGGGACTCGGCGACTCCGCGCACCACCCTGATCCCAAATCCCAATTGCTCTCACTTGACCTCACGTACCGGCCGTCGCGTTAGGTACTGTTGGGATACCAGGTTGGGTTTCCATTGTTGCATTTCTTACGTACCTCGTTGTATGAATTTTGCTTGATGGCATTGGCCTTCGAAGCGAACTCAAAATATCGCTATCGACTTTTATCGGGGGATTTGAGAACATTTTGAAAAACCTTCATTTTCCTCGGGATCAAATGGCCTAAACATTGCCGTTTTCCGTACTTCTTGCACATCGGCTCGTAAGTTCTTAGCATTTTGAATACAAAAATAGTTTTACTCAGTTTATTTTGCTACAACTGATGCGTTTTTTTTGCTTGTAAGAGAAAATTCCCTTGATAATTTTGGAAAAGTAGTTACGTGCTGTGGACTTGGGAACAGGTTGAGCGTTTTTCCAGCCCGTTTCTCGTATATTTTTTGATTCGTTTTAAGTACAACTCACTTATTGTTAATTTTATATAATATTGATGTTATTTAGTCTAATTTACTGCATTAGACTTCCATCTTGACTTGTATATTTCGCAGTCAAAGAATGAGTGCATACACGTTCTCGGGACACCCTGTACGTATAGCATGTCAGCACCCCC
>VOMN01050541.1:0-12477 GCA_014899125.1 Orchestia grillus | reverse complement strand
AACTTCCTACAAACTATCCCCGATAGGCCTCCCTTGCCTCACTTTTTTCAAACGGCAGAGGTAAACGGCCTCATTCAACAGCTCGCAGATCTGCAAAAGCACACCATGCACACTAAGCGGCGGCACCCCAGCGTGGCCTAGGTGTGACCACCGAAACTTCTCCAAGTACGTCCAGGTACAAGTACTCATAGTTGAAGAACTTTCCTGTCGCGATTTGTTTTGTTTCCCCTGAGTTTAGCAGATCGTTTGATATAAATATTTTCATACAACAATTGTCATTTAATCTTTTACCACCCAAGTAATTACAGCACTCCATGTATACTGCAATAGCAGAGCTGTGACGACTGGAAACATAACTAACCGGGTGTTAGTTGAAAAACGGGTAAGAATCAGATCTTCAATAAGCAGATATCATAAAACCTTTTTCAGTGTTGTCCACTCATAAGAAAATTTAGTGGGCGTCAGATCTGTATGGTACGCCCTGCAGGTAAAAGTTATAACTCCACTAGAACTTAATTTACTCACCCTGATTACAGACGTAGGCTGCTTTACTCCAGGGTTACGTTCCTGAAAAAGTGATAACTCGACAGCAATTATAAGAGTGAATTAAGGTAAAGCGAGCCACCGTATAGCGATGTACGCCTGTACTGAAAAGTTACTTTGCACTCACATGTTGATGCGTTGCCGCGTTGTCTGGTTGCTGTGATGCAGACGCGCCACAGACACACTCTGTACTTCAGATCAGTTGGCTCTCGAGGCGCATCGCCTGGAGACCGACGGAACCTCTTTCTTGCCCCTACCCATACTTCCGTAATGTGGGGCATACTATTTTGTTGAGAGAACTTTTCACGGTGTGGTAAAATACTTTTCATGCGAGCCCCTGTTCGGGATTCCTTTAGACGAGCGAGGCCGCTATTCACCTCCCATAATCCTTCACGCAATAAATGAAGATTCTCCTTTGAAGTCTCTGGTCGCCTTCTTGAGGAGCGACGATGTGTGGTGCCGTGGAACCGTAAAAATTCTTCACGCGGTGAACGGCGCCGTCTTTCAGCCTGCTTGACTATCAGTAATTTCTGCCCGAAACTTTTCCATCGTTGCTGCCGTCGTTGGGAAGGTGCAACTCTACTATTGAAGAACAACTTGTTGCCAGATATGTCTTGCCGCATTGCAGTTCTGCCATCGAGCAACAGCTTGCTAGCGTTGAAGTCAGGTTGCGTTGCAACTTGGAAATCGAAGTCTGCCTCTTCCTCCACCTCGTTGCTCGGAATTATAATAGCTGTTATCCCTACGTTTGGTAACTGAGGATGAAATATCTTTGTAAATATTTTTGAAAAAATTCTTCTGAATTCAGCGACATGTTTTAGAGGAAATACTTCACCTAAAACATTCCCTGATGAGTTAAGTCTTATGTTCGGTGATGGTAGTAAATCAGAGCAGGTAAACTTAAAATTTTGTGATTTAGGTGCATTCGAAGATATATTTTCAGACAATTTAGATAGAAACATATATTTTCTGAATTTATTGAAGATAGATTCAAGTTTTCTGTTTTCTAAACTGCATAACTGGAGACAATCGTATATATTCCTTAAAATTTTTACGTACGGCAATGGTAATTGGTTTAAATTTACAATTTTTTCTCTGGAAGAGTTTAAAGCCCTTTGCAAGATACCATATGATCGTACAACTCTTACGAGGTTTTTGTTTTGACTGGTGTTGAAGTAATTTCCCACCTCATTCAATTCACTAGAGTTTGATAAGTTCGAATTTGTATTTTCCAACCTATTTCTCGACCTGTGTTTCAGGGAAGAATTCGTTATCTGAGAATAAGCAGTGCGGTGCTTTAAACTTGAGGCTCTTCCACTGTATAAAGTTCTGCCTGAGTTTAGATCGAACGATTGGCTGAAAACCGTCCCTGTTATGCCCCCTATACGGGCACGTATCTCATGAGCAGTTGCATTACCGCCTTCATTAGGAGGAACAGGGTCCCGCGCTGTAATTTTAATCTTCTGATCACCCTTATCTATGGAGGCTTGAATACCGCTCGCGTCTTGAATAGAAATGGATGTAACCTCATTATCTCGTTTTGTTTTTAACTTTACGCTAGGCTTGTACAATAAAGGGCTGCTGTGGGGCTCGGCCCGAGACTGAGCCTCTCTTGTGAGCTCATTAAGGCGCTCGGTGTAGAGCTCATTTAATCTGCCCTCGTAGAACTGGGGTGCCGCCTCTTTATTGCGCTCAAGCATGACCTGCAGCGACGGCACCTCGACTGGCACTTTGATTTGTACACGACTGTCTATATCTTGCGGGTCGCTTGAGTCCATTTTGGTAGCATCAGAGCCGTGTGAGGGTCCCTGCGTCGCTTGCTGCTGCAACATGACCGTCTCTTGCCGCACTGCCCAAGTCTGGGAGCACATGGCAGTCAAGAGCAGCACCACTGACACCAGCGATATGAGCAGCCCGAAGAAGAGGCTGACCGTCGGCTTACTGATGGAGGGCAGTCGGACATCTAGCAGCACCTCCAGCCTCTCCATTACGATGCTGGGCTGTGAAGCTTCGGCGGCGTGAGCGGGCTGCTTATGAAGTCCTGATTTCCATTGAGGACAATGATGGTGGCTCCAAAATACATCTGGCTAGAGACACATCTGAAAAAAAGTCAAATGTATGCCATTTTCATGATATAAATTAAAATTATAGTACAACAAGCTCACTCCACAGCAAGTATAAAATTCAGGTCTTAGAAAATGAATTTAATTTTCAAATGAATGTCAATGAGCTAATATCCCGTGAAACGATAACGAATACATCCAAAAATTTATTTGCATACGATTCATACCTCCTAAAAAAAAGTTTACCCTCATGTTTCCTCATATTTATTACATATTTTCCCGTACATCCCATTTCCAATGCACGTAAGTCATGAATAACTCAATTCAGAGAGCAGAAATATGGATAAGGCATGTTAGTTTAATTTTTCTTCAACTGAAAGAAGTGCTACAGACACTTGCAGTGCTAATGTTGTTGCCATCTGATTAACTTTCGACTTTTAGATAGTTGATATAGTTTTGTTAGTTGATAGTTGATAGTTTAGATAGTTTCGACTGGGAGTATTAACCGCAGACTTTATATATGAACTATTAATTGTACATTCATTTTGGTATGAGAAAAACTTCTTCACTTCCTTTCTGAAAGCAGAAATAAAGCTTTCGTAGGTTTTCTGAGCAGTTTTATTGTTTCTATCTTTTAAGAAAGATCATGAATGAAGATGAATCACGCAAAGCGAAGAAAAGTAGAAATAATTTGACATCTGAAGTCCAAATATATCGGTCAGACATCTAGTGTTCCACTGACTGTTTTGTAATATCTTTGAAAATGCATGAGCAATTTTTACATAAAATTCACGGGATTCCATTCTGTGTACAGCTGTAAAATCAGTAAAATCATATAAAAGCAATTATTAAGTTACATTTATAATTAGATTTACATATAAAAACGGAATTCATAATGGTAAAAATAGCCACTAGAACAGTTTCGACAAACAAAATCAGCATATTTCCTTCATAATTGAAAGTACTACTCTAGTAAATTTCAAGAACCATGATATCTTAGACAAACTTACTTTTTTGGGAGTACGAGATCTCTCCAAAAAGAAACATAATCGGTTTGTCCTGTATGCAATGGGAGTTAGGATATATGTACTCTTATATGCTGTCACCTACGTTTCATGACTATGAATAATCTGAAAGGTAAATGATTAATTTTCAACAATAAAAAAATATTAACGATAGTTGAAAACCATTTCAGTGATAATTTCTCCGTGTTCTTCTCTGCAGTACATACATGAGTAATATTTCAAGTCAGAAAATTAAGAGATGCCATAGAATTCCTTTTTAACTTCAGCGGATACACTCCTCAAAACACCTCAGTTCTAAATAAGGGGCGGTACGGCGATATATACTGATATATTATACGGCGATATTATACATATACTTAGCTTGGAATAATTCGTTTAAGACAATTAATAGATTTGGCTCCGTAACTGACTTCGAAAATGATCAGTCATTTCGCTACAGTTTTCATGTTGCTTTAGCACTGGGTTACAAAAATATTCTTCAATCATCAAAATCATGATAAATATTTAAAGGTTTCTTATGAATCCAGGGCTAAAAATTCAATGAGGATGTTGTCATACGGGACGACACTGTTCCGTTTTTAGTAACGGGAATATATTTTCCCAACTGAAATAACTACAGCACATAAAATTTTGTACTCTATTCATAGATATCGCAAAGGTGGTGAGTGTCTGTTTCATTTCAAATGCCAGGTATTCTCTAAAACTGTTTTCGGTCTATTTTGCCTCTGCAAATAAAATATGAAAGGCCCATATGATCTTAAGTCCTTTCAAATCGAACCCTAAAAAATTGTGAACAGATCTAAACAAATAAAAAATTATAGACACAAACATGTACCCATTTTGAAAAAATTGTCCATCACGTACAGGACTTCCAGCTCTTAGATCAAAACCCTTTCTGATCTGAAAATGAGAATGACAGTGAAAATTTGATTAATGCATGAGAGGTTTCTTTTAGAAAAGTAACTTCATCAATGCAAGTGAGCAATTATTAAATACCATTTATACCTGATCTTAAATTAATTTCGTTGCAGTTTCTGAACTGAAAACCCTTTCTTGTTTAAAAACATGAAACCATGGTGACTCGAAGTATATAACTGCATTAACTGTAAAGCTTGAGCGTGTTTACGGTCCAGAGGCACTCGAGATCGTCGGTCAAACTGCCTAAGTTTTCCTTTGAGGGGTGCCATGGCCCTGAACACCTGGAACCACGAAGAGATTGAAATCTTCTTTTATCTTTGGACGTCAGCAGCCGAGCGCTGCTAAATCAATGTCACTCTAAATCATTCTTTAATTCTTCACAACAACGAAAAAATGTGAAGCCTTTGAATCTTTGTTTGATATTTAATCAGAAGCCTTTCAGATTTCATAGATCGCTATGCGCTCTCTTGTGTATCCGGATAAAACATTCAAATCTGATAATCTGTGACTCCGTTGCAGTTCGCTTGAGCATTTTACGCTCATCGTAAGACTAACATGCAAAACAAATGAGTACAGAAAACAATCATTGTTGATAAATAGCTGTATTGTATTTTTGAAACATTGTAATTCAATGAAAGATTTACTATCGAAAATTGAGCATATTTCGATGAATTATAACAATATTAATTAAAATTACTCGGAAGTAACGATCTTCTGAGACTTTAGCAAAAGATATAGGATACAGTGCGTGGTCATCTTCAGTTAAATTACTTCACGACATGGAAAGCAAATGACGATACAAATATTGAAATTGATTTGAACTGGGAACAAAATATTTTGAAATATTGTTTGCTGGCTCTCATCGTGCTGTCCATATTTATTATGCATAAATAGTTTTACCGTAATCTTCGAGAAAGTCGCCATCTTTCACGATGCAAAACTTTGGAGCAATGTAAGAACAAAGCAAATATTGCAAGGGTCTTCCGTGTTGAATGGAGTAGCAAAACCATTACGAGGCTAAGCTATTTTGGTGCATTACTGGCCTGGAGACAATGATGGGGACAGCTTTGGTGCCGACTGCTGTACCCGAGCCATTAAGGCCCCAAGACGGCAATCTGCCCAAGTGGCGGCAGCGCAGTTTGCGCGCTGCCTATCACCCTCTCAGCCTCATGCCCAATGCGCCCTGCTGCAAGCGTCACACTGCTCCCATTAGGGACGCTGCTCATTGGGTATAAACACAAGCCCTACGTCCTGGAGAATAGCTTGTGTCGCAAAATTACTCTCCGGCTAAAGCACGGTCAAAATTAAATGCACTGGAAGAAGTTCAAGTGATGAAGCACTCCTTAAAAATGCGGAGTGGCTTCACGTGTCACTGCTCGTGTGTGTACTTAGTAAATTTGCTAATGCTTTAATGCTGAAAACTCTGTGGAGTTATGGTTCCAACGATGTGTTCACCAAAAAAACAAAAATAAAATTCTAGCGCTTTTTAAAAAAAAAATTCAACTTCAGGGTTAAGGGTAACTGTGAAAGCGTATACGCAGTCCTGTTAAAAAACGTTACTTCTCTACTTTCTAAGTTGGCATAATAAGAGGGTCGTGTCAACTTTCATCATTCAAATAACTCACATCTTTTAATGCATTGATTTGTGAACCTCGTCATATCTTTTATTTTTAATTTTTGTATAGTTCGATTGTTGGTGTGGTTTTCGCATCACTAGAGTGGATGCTACGTAATTATTCAGTGAATGTCAATAACCAACCATCAGCTCATATTCATAAGCAAAATAAAACTCCTCAGGAATCAGTGGGCTCAAACAGTTGGGGCTTAGAGCCTTCGAGCGTACTGATACTCTCATGTAATATTTCTTGTAAACTTAGTTCGCTCTTGTATCAGGGAAGAGATCTAGTACTAAATGAAAAATGAAATCATAATCAAAAATCAAATTCTCTTCGAATGAAAACCGGAATATGTGTTCAGTATTTTACTCTGTGTTCCTTTGAAAAAACTCACAAGTACATTGTTGCATGACCATGTTTGCTTGTTTAGGAGTGTGACATCCATTCATGAAGATATAACTCTTCGGAAAATAAGATACCGGTAAAAAAGAAAGTCTTAATCAGACTAATAACTGGAAATAAAATTTATGTGATCAATTATACGTACAGCATTACTATGTCTCTCTTGCTCTTGTGATATTTCAGGTTCGAAATAAGCTAATCGCTTTACCTAATCCATAATTAACGAGCTTGAGATACTGTCGAAACTTAAAACTAAACTGACGAATCCTTTATAAGAATCTGGAGATGACTCCTTTGTCGTTACTGCAGTTTCCCATGAGCTGGACCCGAGTATTGGTAATCAGTGAGCTCTCCCTCTATTTTGATGCAGCAAAGTCTGTTCCAAGCTATTTTAAGGGCAAGGAAAGACTTATCGTCTTTTTGTTAGTGTTTGCCAGGCTTTCTTTTTTCCTAAGCTACCTAAAGGACTTCAGTGAAAGACTTCCTAAGACAGTGGGTATGAATCGATAGCCTTCTTTGAGCGCCCGTGAGCCCCAACGCTGAATTTCGACAACTAGTTAATATTTCCTGCAAGGCAACGGTAGAAATCCTGCAAATAAACAATTGACTTTTCCTGTATGGTAACTGGGAGGGTAATTCCTTTCTAAATTGAAGAAGTGCTATTCATTTTTTCACAAACAAATACTTTCAAAATCACTAAGGCATACTTCTTTATTCTAATGGACATGCCATTGCATGGATAAATTTATTCAAAGCGATTTACAATGGCCCAAAATGTAGTTGTCATCAATCATTCTGAGCTTTCCAAATTTAGCTAGAAAGAGCTTGACAATTCCTTGCGTCGTGCCAGAGAACTGCACTTGTTTTGTTTCAGAAATACCTTCGATGAGTTTGTGAGCTTATTAATAATTATTAGAATTATGAAAACTGTTAATAATGTTCAATACCAATCATCAATGTTAACCTACAAATTTCAGTCTCCATCATCTTTTCTTTCCTGTACTTAGAGCAAGGAAAAGTGCTCACGAAATTTTCAGTTCCCTTTATTTCAGAAGTACTCACGTTTATAGTTTTGCACCAAGATAAAAACCATTTAACGAAACTGCATGTAAACGATCAGATTCGTTCCCGAATCGTACACAAACACATACGGCTCTACGTTTTGGCTTAGAATGGGTACCGGGTCTGGGTACTAAATGTTCTACGTACGAAGACAAAACAGCACATTGAGTTGCATGCAAATATGATTGTTTTTTTTAGTTTTAGACAGTCAGTCATATGGTTGTACATTACTTTATTGCTGTGAAATATATATACGTTACTCTTCTAAGGGAGGTATTGTAATTTGAGGTAGTACTTTGAATAGTGAAAGTTAAATGCTACTATAGTTTTTATATTTAAAACGTTCATGATACCGATAATTTTGGCAACTGATTATTTAAAAACAGTTCTTTCGCTACAGCGTTCGATTTTCTCATTGTAGAATTTTTTCTCCCTCAGACTTAAAACAGTCTTTAGAGATTCCAAATTATGAGAGATCGTCGAGGAAAAGATTTCACTAACTCGGTCACATGCAAGCTTACTAATCCCAGTTGTCATACATCGTTATTAACTCCATTCCAGATCTTCTCTTTTTTATAAGCCCGGCACGAACAATTGCGAGGTTTTCGAAATAATTTCTTTACTGTCTTCTAGTTGAGGCCAAGCAATGCAAAAACGCACTTTTGAGTGAAAACACTGTCGTGTACAAGTTATGAATATCATATTTTTGTTCCACATGGCGACATGAAGTTTTTGTCCCGGGTTTGTGTCCAAAAAGTTAATTTTATGAGCTAACGCTTTCTGTTACGCGGTGGTTTGTTATATAGCGTAATTGAACACTCGTAAGCCTTCTTAAAGTCCTTCTGTTTTAACCTATTATCGTGGAAGATTCACCACAGCCTCATTTAAAAGTTCCTATGTGAAGCCTTAAAAATCTATTTTGCCCAAGGTAGAAACAAGAGCAAATTTTCATTATGAAGATAAAATACTATCTTCAGTATGAAATTTAGCACACGTTTTGAACATACATAGTAGAGATAATGTGAGATTTTATATCGAAGCTATTTAGTAGCACTGAAGATACCGCTAAAAAGTGCACCACTCTCGTATAAGTAACGCTTCAGTTCATAGGAGCGCTGCGCGCGGTCTCGAGCCGCACGTCAGGCGGGCCCAGGAGCGCTGCCTGGACAACCTTACCTAACCACCGTCAGCCACACACTGGTTGAAGAGAGATGAGTCTACGGAATATGGTCTTCATCTATCAGTATCCCGATCTCCGGCTAAGGACGTGATCTGCATATCAATGCCCTCAGAAGTGATACGAATAATGTATTCGTGCGGCTGCTAATACCTAGGTTGGTATTTCTTCACTGCTGACTTCTCTACTATTCATTCTGAGAATATTTTGAATTACCTCGTGTAGTCTAAACGGGTAATCTACAATTTGAGCTCTTTAACTAGGCTACATGCAAACTCGATGGAAAGAAGTGCCCTTATGTGACGCGTTCAATAAAGGTTTGTGCACTAACTTAATACGCCATTTAAAACAATGTCCTATAGTAGAAATAAGATATCCTTAACTTGAGTTAAATCTAATTGAGATCAAAAGTGAATTAAACGGGGAAAAATAGGGAATACATTCATTTTATCAAATTGGTCTTCTAGGAGAGCTTTTCGGCCAATTGAATTGTTAAGGAATAAGTTCATCTAACACATCCACACTAAATGCAAATGCACATTTTGGCTGCACCTTGCACATCACTGCCCCATTGCAGCGTAGAGGTAATTTTCTCTTCAACTCGAATCCTTTCGCAGAAGTACCATAAAATTGAAGTTACACTAAAGAGTAATTATTCATATTTTCATGTTTTTAGGAAATTTTTTATTTCAATTCTACAAATTTTAGAGCTCATCATTCATACTTTTCATGTTTTTAGTAAGAGCACACTTTCCTTGAGCTATAACCAGTCTCTGCAGCTCAACTGGGCTTGGCTAAAAGTGCGCAGAAGAGCTGAAGATGCCCTAATAAAGGGTCCTAATGTGCGTAAAGGCATTTCGAATGTGACCAAGAAGAGGCCATTCCCACGCACCGGTATCGCGGCCTTGGGGTCGGCTCAGGGGTCCCCTGGGGTGTTGTATTACCGACCGAGCAGGCGCATGAGGTGGCTCTTTTTGATGCTGCGATTGGCATTCCTTTGGGAATCGTGAAGTCACCCATGCGTGAATCGTGAAGTCATCCGTGCACAAATCAGGAAGTCATCACTGTGGTAATCTCGAGTTCATCCGTGTGGAAATTGTGAGGTGATCTGTGCGGGAATTGTGAGATCATCTGTGTCGGAATTGTGAGGTCATCTGTGTGGGAATTGTGAGGTCATCCATGCAGTAATTTTGATGTCCTCTGTACAAAGATTTAAATATCATCCACAGATATGATGTCCCTTTAATCCAAAAACTTGTTATGTTCACGCGTGGTGTGTGCGCGACCTCCAAGTACGAGCATTCGTGAGTCGCACTTGGAGGGCCACACGCATAAGGGGATTCATTAATAATTAACCCTTTTTAACTCACTGCATTTGGTAATCGGTATACCTATTACCTATTTTGTCATTTATATAGGGATAAAATTTTAATAAAGCAGAATTAAAGTATTAAAGGCAGAAGATTATGTAAATAGGCAACATGATACCAACCACAAAAAATAAAAAGTGCTTGTTGTTTTGGTCCCCCCTGTGTTTTGCACGAACATGAGGGTGATCAGTTCGTTTGTATCTATCTATAGGACACTAAAACTGCGACCATCTTGCTTGCTTGTTATCTTGCCTACATGTTTCTAACCGATTACACCATTAGTAACAACATATGATAGAAATTCAGAACTCAACTCTTAGGAATTTAATAAGGGATTTTCCATTGTATCATGGTTAAGGATAGTTTGGACTTGATTGAATGAATTATTTTCTTTGGCTTTAGATAAATTTTAGGAAATAAATAAGAACCTTTGAAGTCTCAGTTCGGGGGTTAAAATTGTGACCTACCGAGTGACGGGTGGCTTAGTAGTTCATGAAATATACTTTTGTGCAATTGCACAGCTCGAATTCTAGGTGACCTCCATCAGATATGCCCCGCTGAATATGTCACGGTGTAAAAGTTCATTGAAATAAAGCCCCGTAGACGCTGTTCTACATTTCTAAGATTTTATGTCCAATGGCAAACTAGTTTCCATTAATTAAACATGTACACATTTTTTCCTCCTCGTGGGTTAAAAGAAACATGGTGAATACTTCTGGAATTAAAGGTCAAATTTGATTGAAGAATAGCGTGTCACTTGCAAAAATTGTGAATTGATCATCTTCAAAACTAGCTATCAGAAAAATCATCAATTTCTCCCCTACTGTGTCAATCTTAAATTTAAAACTTGAAACAAATAATTAAAAACAATTGAAGAATACCCTTCTGCAGAGTTCCCTATTTTCTTCTTCATGCTTTTGAAAATTCGTATTTTTGCTAAATGTCTATTATGACTCGTGTAATAAATTTACAGTCACTCTGTCTGCGATACAACGATAGCTCTACAAGCGACAAAACTTTGCGATCCCAGAATTTATTGAACTCTAGGAACACAACCAAACAAGCCCCTTCAAATCGGTCCTTCACGTCGATTTAACGTACAACCTAACGCAGACGGCTAACTTCATCAAGCGCCCGAACTTGTGCCGCGCAGCAGCGGCTCGCCAGCGCCTCTTCGTTGGCCTCGCCAGTAGTCCCGAGATCGCATCCTTTGTTCTGGCAGCGGCCTGGAGTTCCGCCGTGTGTAACATTTGAGATTCATATCGTTTGCTGTTGTTCGCAGCCCGCACGAGTCACTGAATAGGGACAAAGCCTCTGCACGAGAAAGATTGGCTCTATTACCTCGTCCGCTTTTGGAACTTGTGATGCAAATTTAGAAACGAGTGGCAGGCGTGTAACCTTGGCTGAGAAGTTACGCTTGGTTGGAAGAGTGCTCCTTTACATGTCAAGAAAATCGTTAATACTTTTTGGAACACAAATAATAATCGAAAACATTTGTTGTAGCAGCATACCTTTGGGTTTCCCCGTACATTATAAGGGTAGTTGTTGAATGAAAAGTAGAAACTTACAGCAGCAGAACTTTCTCGGTGGTACAGACGTCCCCCTCAACAGAGAGCACGATCAGTTCCAGCAAACGTCCGCTGTACGGTCGTCCCCCGCGTAGAGCGATGTCAGCTGTATAGAGCGAGCGTCAAATGCGCCGGAAAATATTATGCCATAGGAAGCTAACAAAGCGTGTTGTAAAATGGAAATGAGATGACTGATTTGTTGTTTGCTAGAACCGATTTAACGCTCTTAGCGAGGGATGACTGTTTCGAAGTCTCGAACCCCCATCGTGCATGTGTCTCCCTCTATTGTGCGTGCATAACCCCCATTATGCGTACATAGCCCCCATTGTGCGTGCATAACCCCCATTGTGCGTGCATAGTCCCCNCATAGCCCCCATTGTGCGTGCATAGCCCCCATTGGGCGTGCATAACCCCCATTGAGCGTACATAACCCCCATTGTGCGTGCATAGTCCCCTATTGTGCGTGCATAGTCCCTTATAACCCCCGCTGACACCAGGATCGTCACTGACTGCATGCTCCACCTCAGCCCACCAATAGTCGGAAAATATTTTGGCTGCATGTGTTTCAAAACTATCACAGGTTTAGAAGTTCACATTTCGTTACCAATTCCAATCTCAAGGTCGGTTGCACAATGATTTGAAAGGGAGCGTCTGGAAATATTCGTAGCAGCAAAGCTCGGTGTTCCTCTGCTTTGTTCCTTAAACTTTATGAGCCGCCTAACCAACTGGGACA
>VOMN01050539.1:0-14107 GCA_014899125.1 Orchestia grillus | reverse complement strand
TTTATTTGAGAGATCTGGCACTAGTAGATCTCTCAAATACGACTATTATTTAACAGAAAACTTGCAGAGTGGTCTGAAATCAACAGAAGGTCCAAGTTACATGAGGTCCAAGGTACCAGTTTCCCCTATATATATATATATATTTATATATGTTATTCCGGGGTGATTCAGAGACGAGTCATGGCTGTGTGACCCTGAGAGTTTTTTTAACACTAAATTCAAGGACTGCCACCGGCGAATCGAAGGCGTATCGCCGGCGAAGTGGTACGTAGAGGGACGATCATGGACGTGCAGAGCCGAGCTGGGACGGGGCATAGACGAGCGACGCCTATGGCCGCGGACGTATTGATGCCGATAATTTCGGCCAAAAGTGGGCATTTCGTCGGTAATTCACTTATTATTTGCCGGCGATACGTCCCTGAGTTAGAGTTTGATCGTCCTCAGTTCAACAGTGATATGTCCTTGATTTTTAATTGGATTTATAATAGGGATCGATTGAAGGTATTCGATAGGGGCACACTAATTGTATCGGCCATTCCGAAGGCATTCGGGAAGCTACGCTGTCTGGTGCAGTTGATTTGTACGGATGTAGAAGGCTGAGCTTTTATTCTACCTCTTCCACAGTGAATATGTAAGCTGCCAAAGTTACCTGCAGGTTTGAGGCTGCAGATGATTGAGAAATTTACGTCAAATCTCTTCGAGTGAACACTGAAGTAAAGTACGTGTATGTTTTTAGAATCCTGGTTTTGTTCTTATTGCCAATTTAGGTTGAGTCATCCAAGTCGATCACAGATCTAGTGATATATTTTATGAATCATCTATCATTTACTTATTTATATCAGATCTTTAGTATTATTTGTTACCAACACATGTTACAGCTGTTTTTTCAGTGTACATATAACATAGAATACACTAACCCATAACAACACGTTTAACAGAAAAATGATATCTCAATTCAACACTAAACAAGGTAACTCTACGGCGTGACCCGCTACTGGTCGTACGCTCCTTAAGATTGACATGCGCCTGCATGTCCCTATGCAGTAGACCTTGTTTTACTTAAATACTNTTTATCGTTGAGCTTCGTTTGTAAAAGGGTGAATGCCGTACTGAAAGAGACTTAAGTTCGTGCAGAACGAGGGTAGATGAGATAATGTGTAATTGAGAGAGCTTACTTTGGGATAGAGTGAGGGCAGGTGGGAGAATATCGTAATTGAAAGCATTGTTATAGGGAAGGAGTGAGGGTAAGCATAGGAGTGAAACGAGCATCTTTGTATCGTAGAGTGGATAAGTCCTCAAGAGGAATAAAAATGACCCTGAATTAAAATTGTATGCTGAAAATGTGGGCAAGTCAGATCCAATTGCAGAAATTACACTACGTGCCATATTTTGTATTCTGGGATATTCAGTGTTGTTTCCTTACGTATTTTATCGTAAAACATTTGACAAGGCCCATAATTTCAACGAAAATTTACTTTCATATTCGCTAGAATTATATTTATAACTGTTGTTAGATTTAAAAAATTGTAGTGACTGCAAATATAAAGTTTTAGCACTAACATTTTTTTTTGCTAGTTGCAAAGAAACTTGTAATAATGAATTTTATTCAGGACCACAGCTGAAGTAAAACATTGTCACATTGTATTATTTGATGCAAGTAATTATCAGTTGGTCAGAAGCCCTACGCGAAGACCTCAAGAAGCTGATCAATTGTTATGAGGTGATATTTCTTGCATATAAGTTCGAACAACTGTCCAGGGCATTTTTGACGTTGAAGAGCGTACTCATTTCAGGTAACTAACTATTAACATACGAATCAAATTTAGCGACACGTAAAGTTTCTATTTAAATTTATTAGGATTTTTCAGAAAGGATAAATTTATATTCTTAATTAGTTTAATCCTATTTGCAAACCAATACGAGAAAAGTTTGCGTCCGTCATGAACCTAAGTTAAATGAATAAGTTCTGTGAGAGCGCTCAAGAAGCCGCAGTCAAAGAGCTCGCCAGAGAACTTCATCACATCCCATCAGAAAGTTCCCCCAACTGCATGCGCGACCAGGAATACAAGCTCGTCATTCGATGTAAATCAATTCTAACTTCCAAGATTGCCTTGATCACTATTATGCGTACGAACAGAAGATTATTATTTATCTCTTTCTGGGGGCTCGAAGACAAGTTGTTAGAGATTGCCTGGTGAGCCAGACAGCTGCTGCTGCTGGCAGTCCATTAAAATTGGTTTTCCTACGGTGCAGTAAATGGTGTGCAATGAGTGACGACAGAGTGGTAGCATTCTGCGCTCCTGAGATATCAGATGTCTCACTGCATCTCTTGCAGTGTGGCTACTAATGCTTCATACGTAGGTTGTAAGTGAAGGGATTCAAGAACGTACTCTATGCAGAGAGGGGAAGAGGGAAACTGTCGTAAATGAAGGAAGTTAGGCTACAATACTGGTAGAGTGGGGTAGATGAGAGCACAGTAAGCAAGTTCCTAATGCGTACGGTGGATCAATTTTAATGAGAGAAAAATGTCAGTGATTATTCGTAAAACAAGTAGAAGAAATAGAGTACAATAAATGACTCATGCACGAGTAGAAATGGAATGCAAGCTTTTTGTTTATATGGACTTAGTGACTAAAGGTTGAAGTTTCTTTAGTTCTCATTTTTTTCTGCTCTCGATGTATGAATACGGAGATAAATTTTTATGGAACGTTTGTTAATAGAATTGATCATGGACTCGGGCAGCGTTCGGACTAGACAAGAACAGTCCTCCGCTGAGATGGAACCCAGACTCTTCAACTCTCTGCGTCAAGACCTGAGAGAGTTCGATGGTTCCCTGGATATCTTCATGACGAAGCCGGATTACTTTCATCAAACTATCCCTGATAGGCCTCCCTGTCCTCACTATCATCAAACGGCAGAGGAAAACGGCCTCATTCAACATCTCGTGGATATGCGAAGGCACACCATGCACACAAAGCGGCTTCACCCTAGTGGGGCCCGTGCGTGAAGGCCCAAACATCTCCAAGGTATCCAAGGCATCCAAGGACTCATTTTTGCTGGCAAAATTTCTTCAAATTACATAGCAAGCGTTCCTCACAATCACATTGAACATTGTGACTGCTTCGTTCCTTACTAATAGAATGAACTTTACAAGTTTCCCGTAAGTTCTGATTTCAGTTCGAAGCCATTTTTTACTGCAAGCTCCTTTAGCATATTTACCGGTAGCTACAAGCTAACACTCAGTCCTCTGTCTGTACAGCGACAGAAATGCGTACATCAGGAAACACTTCAGCATCATTATATATTATCCTAGAAAATTACGGATTGGCTCTGATTCCACCGCCTATTTAAAACGTTGCTAGATCAGTTGTTCATTGATATCAATAAAGGGAACCGCACAATGATGTTTTTCACTTAAGAATTTTTTTTTCGGGGTTACGTGATTTGTAGATACGTAGCTGTGATATATGACTACACCGTCTTGAAAGTTTTTTATAAAAATTAACTCTAAAGTTACACTTCTGCCTGTCTTTGTTGGGAAAAGTCTTCCATTGCATGAGACGCTGACATTCATTTTGGAATTAATATAATATTCATGTAGGTTGAAAACCTCACACCTAACGGCTCCACTAACATTTCTACATTTGCAATCAGAGTAAAGTTTTTCAGGGACTTATCCAAGTTATTATTTTTCGAATCATCCACACAAATTGTCACTCAATCTCGATAATAACTGTGGAACTCAATAAATCCTCTGTCTCAGTGACATCACAGGTATATAAAATTTCAGAGCCACAGTCATTACGGCCTGGCACTATGGCAAATGGAGCGAACACGTCCCGTGAAACAGAATAGTCGAGTGAGAGTTACAAAGGAAGAGTAACGCTGGCCTAGGTACAATAGGTGGGTTGCGCCATACCCAGGCCATCCGTGTGAGAGGGACAGAAAAAGAAAGATGTAAGGCCGTTAAGTTACACAACCCACACTATACCAGAGGTGGGTTGCTGTGTACGAAGTTGGTAAATAAACTATACGACAAAAGATTAAGTTGTACTGAGATGAACGTGACGATGAGGATAATGATGAGAAATAACGAGGGAAATATTTTTTCAAATATCGTATTAGTGAAAAAGGGCAAAAATAAGGGGGAAATATGAATGAAAGATGATGAACTTCAAAACCTAATAAATGATCAGCGTTGAGAAACAGAACGCACGGGAAATGCAAGTGTATCTACTATACTGTATGTGGGGTGAGAAAGCGACGGGAAAAAGCGAAAGTATAAGAGAGGGGAAAAGATTATTATGGTTTAGTTTTCTTATATTTTTGTATCGCCACATTCTTGGGAAACGTTTTCGTACTAGCACGTTTGAGCGGCGACCTAGCTCTCAATTCCACACTGTGATTAATAAAAAGAAGCATCAATAGCAGTGGAATTTGTAGCTATGTACACTCGAATAAAATATCAATTCAGCCATCCGTTCTGCTCCGCCATCTGGCGCCGTAGCTCCAGAGCCTGTGCTGGGAGGCACGCCTTCCACCCGCGGGGGAACTGTCCTCCACGGCATCAAACCAAAGCGCTACTGCACTGTGGTCAGGTCGGGGCTGTTAAATCTTGACATTCCATCTAAGCCCTGATTGATTGCGGAATGGTCGATTAGTGATGAGATGAAATTGTGCTTGTATAACTATGTTTCGTGGAGCTAAAACAAATGCTGCTAAGTTTCTCCACGATATCCTGGTCATGATGTTCGTGTTCATGTGCTCATTTTAAAATCTATTGCTTTGTGCGGAGGCGTTGAATTTTCAGGTGGAGTGAAATCATAATTCATTTACACAGGACTGCATACTTATTTCATTCTCTGATCGTAAATTAGAGTTAGCGTAACTTAGTACAGTTTACAAACATTTCTTCCGTCTAGTTGTCATGAACAGCCATTTTATTTTGATTCCCATATCATTAACATGAAGCACAGGTAATCGATGAGGAATGAAATTTACGATCCTCAAACTTGTGTTCACACCTAACATGAACACGATGATAGACGCATTACGATAGACCGCGTTGAACTGAAAGTACGACGGCGGCGTCAGTTGGCAGCAAAGATAAGCAACGTGGGCGATTAGTGCCCTTAGGACTGACAGGTTCTACTCCTGCATCTAAGCTGCAGCGTACGAGCGACTTTTGCGGTTTCACATTTATTGATTCCCTTAAGTTATGCATGCCATTTTTATGTCGGAGCCTGTTCTCCATCCTGTTCGCATGGTTCGCAAATTTGGCTCTTTGAACTAGTAATTACGTTTATGCTGTTATTCAGGCTTAATATATTACAATCAAAGTTTTAAACTTATTTTATTTTATCTTTGAAGCATCCACTATTGCGGAAACGTTAAATGAGGACTCCCCTTCGGCAGGTTAGCTCCACATATGTGATTGGAGTACTTCTTTCTCTCTAGAATGGACTTTACGCAAGCTATGCAGGTTTACTCACTTCCAAAACACATACTATTTCAAGTAGCATTAAACGAATTTAAATTTCCTAAATTATGCTTTAAGGACTGGTTTTCCGTTCTAGTACTACATATCGAAAAATAGAGTATTCAACAATGATAAACAGAATTTGAATTTAGGGAGATTGTTAATATTGGCAACTGGGACTTCTCAAAAAGTGCATTCAATACAGGCGTGCGGTGTGAGTGCAAGTTCGTGTCGTGCAGCACCGTCACAAAGACCAGCCATGAGGCTCCAGTGCAATTGTTTTTTTCGAGTTAGTGATCTGTACTTGGATAACACTGGAGGGATCGGTGTGAAGCATTATTTGTAACAAGTAGATGCTAAGGTGGCAAGTGACTTATTTTCAGTCGGGATCAATGTAATATCGAGCTGTCAGTGATGGGCAGAATTTAAGCACACTTGCATTAAATACGTATGTAAGTAGTATGTTTCTAAGATTAAATTTATATTTACAATTCCATTAGAGACAGGCATTTTAATACTGTATTTATCTACCTTTAAGCGTAACTTAGTACAATGTATTTCAAAATATCGAAATTAGAATTATAAATACATATCACATAAATCAACGTTGCTTCATAGATGTCAGAACGAGAGAACTAGCTGAAACGCGTTCTAGGTTGTTCCCAGAACTGGCACCGGGTGACACTGTACGCGTATAAACATGTAGTTACGCACAACCCCCGATGTTGGGCTTAGCTTCCTAGCAGCCAGTGTTTGGTGCTTGTGGGCGATGGTCGTCTTAATGCCGCGGGTTAAGGATAGCTTCGTCGTCGAGCTTGTAAAACGAAGAAAAGACACCTGGGCATCGTCTTTTCGATGGATAATATTTTGAGATGAATGAGAAAATAGGATTGAAACGAGAGCGTACATGCACTTTATGTAGCCAGAGTCTCTCCGGAACTGTTAACGTAACAACTAATCTTTACACTCATATAAAGGTTAGTAACATTTCTGCCGCCGATATACTTATAAATTATATCGCATTGGAGCCTCAAAACTTATGCTTATCTAAGTTGCAAAAAATAATTTCATGCCATTTACCTCTCCGACTGTGTTTCTGTTGCAAGCCTTTTTCAACTTAACTCGACAAAATACAGGTGAAGTTTATGAACGGACTCATAAATAAACGTAGAGTTCTCATATTTGGTACGACGAAGACAAATCACCTTGAGTTTAAATGAAAAGCAATAATATATTTAATAATTTAAACATGAATGAGAATACTATTCCTGTTTCTATTATCTGCAAATAAGTTACCAACCTTTCTTTTAATTGGAATTGGTTACATTTCATAATTTAAGACATCAGGGTTAACCACTGTTGTGCACCGAAGAATTGACACTAGTCCAATTACTTCAAGGGCCGTCTGGTGAAGAACGCAAAATTTTGTGATAAATTATGCTCTGGGATATTTGCTCAAATATTATCATCAACATTATCATCAAGTTTCAAATAAATATTTAGAACTATATCAGCTATACTTATTTGATTATAAATATATTTTTAGCGGCCGGTTATGCCCGTGCAGCAAGATTTTGACTCGGCAAAATATAGTGCATCTCATTTATGCCTTTACGTGAGATTATTTTTTAAAATGATTTAAAACAATAAGCACAAATTGAAAACTGAAAATGTATTGAAATGTATTTTTTATGGATACTAATAGATTTCCTGGATTTAGTACGTAGTACTTAACTACGTTTGAAAACTGTATTTAGAATATATCCAAATACATATCAAGGAGGTATTTAGTACCTAAATGCATTAAACATATTTAGCGCCCATCACTGAGCTTTGTGGGCTGTATACATGGATTTACTCGTCGCTGGAAGGTCCCTGTACTGATAATAAGTATTTTGCCATCAACGCTATGCGTAGCTCGGCACCAGCATTAACGTAGCTCGGTACGGTGTCTGCAGTTCCTAGGTAAGCATGCAATTAGGATGCATTTCGCGTTTTGTAAATTCCAGCAGCGTCTTTGTGAATTAGACGATTTTTTAATTCCATATACACTGCAGAAAGTTTACTCTGGAAACAATACTATAGCGTAAGATCGATGCCTTGTTCTTTGACCTGTTGTCAGATCCTTGTTTTTTATTTCCGAAATAGAAATTTGATTTTAATTTTCAAAAGCAATAAATTGCGTTTTTAACGATTTGGTTGCAGGTGGTAGGCTTTATAAAAATACTATCGTCCATGTTTTCATCAATCAAGTAATGGTTTTCAATTTGCTTCGATATTTTTTACTTGAACAAGACAAAAATGTGTAAATTCTTTCTAGACAACAAACGTTAAAAAAAGTAATACACTTTGGACGCACTATATTTTTGACTCAGGGATGGCATTTCTCGATTCGTGTGTATGAGGTCTTCATGCATTGCAGCGGCCACCCCGAACAACCCCGCTGTGTAGTAGTAGTATTAATAATAAAAAGAGTGGCGCCTTAATGACTCAAACTATTTCGCACCGAATAAGAAAAGACCGTCAAGTATGAACTTGGGAGGATGGGGAATCCATGCACAAAGTGTGCTCCCATTCAAGACCTCTGCACTTCGGAACAGTAAGTTAAGAACCGCGAGGAAGAATGATAAAGAATCATCAGCGAATAAAGCATGAAATTGGAATAAAGCAAAGAGGGAAGGAAAGATAGAAGTCCCTAAGGCCTAGCTGAAGCTGATGTAGCCAGTTAATGTCCCCCTGGGGGTACTAATCCCCGTGGCAGAAGATAGACAAATCCAACAAACCCAACCGTATCGCCTATGGCCTATCTTATGTCCCATGAGGGGCCACGCTGCCAACGCTCTCGATCTGGATGCTGGAGTTATGGGACGTGTAATTTTTCTGCTTTGAGTATGTAAAATTCCCTGAATCATCTAACCTCACACAATTATGGATTGGGGCCACAGTCCACCACACAGTTGGCACCCGACAGTTGGTCACCGGTCAGGGGACTGTCCGGTAGAATTTAGCTCAAATGTTTAGAATTTTATTTTTATTTCAAAACGTTCGTTGATGAGTACGTTATCACCCATCAAAATTTAAAAGTTCTACCTGCAAAAAAATTCTACCTGACTGCTTGTTGGGAATTTCGTATAAAAATCCCCAACCTAAAAAGCATAACGAAAGTCCAGCAACGAAAATAGAAAGGGCGCTTCATTTAAAAAAAAAACTTTATAACTTTTGGAAACTTCATTAATGGTTCGCCAGGATTTGACGGGCGCCAGAGCATCATCCTTGAAATCGTTCCAGAATTATCTATATGGAAGAATTTTCAAACTTTGAGATGACAAGGCAAACGATATAATAAAGCTAAATCAAAATTTTAAATCCTAACTATTTTACATTTTAAGTTCTTGCAAGTCTTCGTATGTATATTTGCCTATTCTTTTTCAAATCTATCAGATTTACTGCGTCCCTTTCAATTAAAATTTCAACAACACTCTTTCCTTGCCCACAGCCGTCTCACCCACGGAGCAACTCGGAAGCTTCTTCGAAACAAAGTCGACCGTTTTTGAGGAGAAACGTGCAGTCGGCTTCATACGGCAGTTGGTGCGGACGTCAAGCAATCGTCGCAAGAAAACCGTAATTTAAAAACAGAAAAATTTTCACTTCAGGCCTCACAGATGGAAGTATAATGCAACATGCAAGAAATCCACTTGTTACGAAGCAATACGGGTAAACTTTTGATTGAAATTCACATCCCATTTAAAAGTTCAGTCCGTCTACATAACATCCTAAGTTTGACCCAACAAACCAAAAACTCCCTAGTAAATATTCAGAAATCTGAAGGAAATTTTAGTTTCGATAACACTCAGAGGCAATCCTCTGGGAAAACGGGAGAGCGAGGAAACACGAAATAATATCTCAATTCAGAAAAATATAACTCCCAAAACATTATACGAAGTGTCCGAGGGAATTTTTTTTTTCATTTTATACTGTAGAATAGTATATTCATAGTTTTAAATCACACAACTGTTAATAATCAAAACACAACTCCTTCTCACAATCAGAAAACTGTATATGTAAGTAGAGTAGTATTGATTCGAAATAGCAATCCACTTAACTAGGTTAGTAAGTTCAATTTTTTATACGGCTATCGACAACAAATTCATGATTCATATCCGAACGAGTTTTACGTCACTTAACAATCCGCTGGGCCCTTTACTCTAGCCACGTTCCCTGAGCATATCAAGGAGTTGATAAATATGTAAGAACTACCTCAACCCAAATGAAATATGAACGAAAGGCTTTTCCAAGGAAGGTAAAAAATGAAAGGCTAAGCAAGGGTAAGACGCGGACCACGACGCCGGTAGCTGCTCGCTTCCCCATAAGTAAGCGTTCCACCATGCAGGACAGCAGTAGTGGTCACTTGCTATGAACGAAAGACTCCAAGATAATGCAGACAAAAACGGGACAATTCATTTCCTGACGTCAGTAGTTAGTGTTCCCGGACTTGGAACTAATGTCCAGTGATTGAGAAGTCTTTTAGCAACACGCTATGAGTAAATAAAAGTATTCGGCTGATGAAGTTACGTATTATTTGCCTGTAGACGATACGTTATTATATTTAAAATCAATTAAGAATGGTTCTAACCAAGCGTTGAAACAGCTGCACTGCACATGGTCACATGAATTAGGAGCTTACTCTAGCCTCAGAGCAGCTCAGCCCACGATCCCGCATCAGACTCCCCCCATTACCACTCCCTCAACTCCTGTGCAGTGCAGCAGTCAGCACTTTTTGTGTACCATTGTAAATTGATTGTATAATGAAAGAATGTATCTTATGTAGGAACTTTATATGGAAAAAGTAAAATGATCCATTTTTCAGTTATTAGCTTCTCCTGACAAACGTTCTTGTTTTTTATTGAGGTATATCATCTCTTTGAGTTTTCAGCCTACGATAATGAGAAGTACTACATTCGACGAGAAATTAAATGCGAACACAAATTACAAACGTTTTTTTGGTTAAAAAGCTATAAGTCACCCACAAATATCTGAAGGAAGCATGAAAAAATCGCGAAGTTATTTTCAATAAGTCATTAAATTTATAGTTAGTGTCTTCAAAAATCACCATGGAGTTTACATATATCCTTTGCATTAAAAGATGTGCAATAAGACCAACCCCTTCAGCCTAGTGCAAAAAAGGCAGGACGTGAAACTTTTTTTAAAATTGTATATGAATAACAAACTTTTTATGATACCGCTTTTATATCGAAAAATAAAATAAATAAAACAAGAAAAGCGTTTCTTCTAATCGAGTTACATAAGTGTGCAAAATTAAAAAGTGATCCGTTTCATAGTAAAAAAGTTTATGTTCTGCTACTAGACAGTCCCCTAATGAGGTGAAAATTTATGAAATACTGACAAAGCACATCGCCTAATTGACCTAATGAGATGGGAGTTATTGAGATTCTGCCACAAAACACTATACAGTTGACTCAATGAGGTCGGAGTTAATTAGGCACTGCGACAGCACACCGTAGAGTTGACGTAATGATTTAGGAGTTAATGAGATGGGTGAGCATCGCGCCGCACAGTTGAATCAATGAGATGGGAGTTAATAAGGTGGCTTTGCATCACGCCGCGAAGTAGACTTAATGAGGTGCGAGTTAATGAGATGACGCCACAGTACGCCGCATCATTGACTTAATGAGGTGATTCCACATCACACCGTACAATCGTTTTAATGAGGTAGGAGTTAATGAGGTGATGCCACAGCAGTCCCGCGCAGTCGACTTAATGAGGTAATGCCACAGCATGCAGTGCAGTTGACTTGATGAGGTGGGAGTTAATGTGATGCCACAGCACACAACACTGTTGACTCGATGAGGTAGGAGTTAAAAATGTGATGCTACAAGACTCAGCAAAGGTGACTTTATGAGGTGGGACTTCTTAATAAGGTGATGCCTCAGCACGCAGCACGGTTGACTTGAAGGAAGCGAGTCAACGAGTGAAAAATTAATTTCAAGAAATTGATTTTTCTCTGTCCCAGCTATTGCCAAAGCCAAATTGCACATTTCAATTGAACTTTGCTACAATTTTGAAATTGTTTAGTAATCGGAAATATAAAAATTTCTCACGATAAAATGATATTCACTATCTCAGAGAGGATGAGAGAATTTATCAGTGAATACATTTCTCCTAGTCACTTGGAGGAACTAAGTCAAATGTGAAAACTTTCTGATACGAAACTTAAATTAAATAAATGATATTTAGATCTCAACATGAGAGGTTTATTTGTATTTTTTATTCAAAACCACTGAACTCCATTTTTGAATTTTTAGTGTTCCTAATCATAATTAAGTAGGTCTGAAAATTTAAGAATAATTTAAAAAGTACTTTAATTTCTGTTTAGAAAGGAAGTAAAGTATATCAGTATGAATGACATCCGGACTTGACATGCACTGTCACGTGCGGGCGAAATGAATAGATTAGGGTGCAACAAACTACAACTTTTGAGAAGCCTTTAGTAAGAAATACTTCTCGATAAAATGAACTCCTACCCTAGAGTATGTGGAGGACGAAAAGTATGAACTTATGGCGAGATTAATGTCTGAAATGTTCACCAAAAGTTTTTAGTGAGTCAAGTGTATACCATTAAGAATTTCAAACTTTGGACGCGTTCTTTGTCGTTGAATCATAAATATCCCCCTCACTATAAAAATGAATTTCGTTGCGACATGGTAGGTCAATGAATGATAGTAACAAAAAACCTCAGCAGTTTTGACAATTTGAAAAATGCTCTCTTAGGTTGCCGACCGTTGTGACCGATTTGAGGACGTGCGTTCATTGGTGATACCGAACAATGACTTTCGATGGGAGGGTAAACTATGCTCTTGCGCCTATGCCGACTTTCAAGTTTTGTAGCTTTGATTAGGTAAGTTATATTAGATTGTTTATGAGTACCCGAAGGTAGTTGAAGAACAACATAAGTCAAAAATTCTGACCTCATGTAGCCCCCTGAACATCACAAGCTGTCGACTTTCGTAAGTGAAGACCCACACTTCAGTTTGTAGGAAACAAAATGACGGCAAGGAAATGCTATAAAAACATGCGAGTGTACTTTTAGTTTAGTAACATTGAATTACTTGCCCATTGTAGCACTTTTTCAATTCTATATAATCAACTATCAGGAAAAGTCAGGAAGAACACTTGAGGAAACTCGAATATAACGACTACCTTTCGCTATCTAAAGAGGAAATATGCTGTTCTTATTCGTAACCCTCTGCAGTCAGGGGTGGCGCTCAAGTCGCACGAAAGTTTAAGATTTACGTAGCTATAAAATTACTTTGATGATCTATCATTCACCTGTCAACATGTAGTAACGAAAATGGCGTATCAAGTACTCGGTACAGTAAACCAAGTCGTTCTGTTTTTCATTCAAACATCTGAAAATAGAAGATCGTCATTTGATAGTACGGGAGATTGCTGAAGAGGTTGAGATCAGTGAAGATTCTGCACATACATTTTTACATGGTGATTTGAACATGCGCAGTGTAGTTTTGAAATTTGTGTCCTTATTGCTGTTGGAGGAACAGATAGAAATCCGTCTTGCGGTTGCGAATGTCCGGCCGACCTCGGTTGCACATGACTTGTTGGATGCTGCGAACGCTAATTTTGAGTTTATCAACGCCATAATAACTGGCGATGAGTCAATAGTGTACTGGTACGCCTTGTAAACAAAAGCGCAGTCATCGCAATGGAAGCATCTCAAGCCTCAAAGGCAGAAAATAAAGTGACGAGTGCAAATCAAAATAATCTAGCGTATTCTTTGGTATACTGTACGTGAAATAGACCAAATAGATCATGAATACGCACCAGAAAGACAAAAGAGAACTGTCTTTAAGTTTTCCGCTGACTCTCTGATGCTATCAGCCATGCGCAAAATATCTGATTTCTAGACAGCAAAAGCTGACAGTTGCATCATGAGAATGTTCTTGCTGATTCATTAAACCTGATCCGCAATTTCGTGGCGAAACACGGAATCCCACTCGTTCATCAACCTTTCACTCATCAGAAGTTGGTCTTTGCGATTTATGGGCTGCCTCTGACATTGCTGACGTCATTGAAAGGACCAAGAACGTGACGGCGGAGATAGACGTTATTCTAACGGAAGGCTCCCAGAATTATTTTCGCCAGTAAAACGTTCGAACTGTTGGCTTCACCGATCAAGCCACAGCGTGTACAAGATCAGGGGCCTAGTTGAAGAGGATTTGGGTTCCAATCCTGTCATGTAAAGCATATGTTTTTCTCGGCCAGAGGTCGGCTATTTTTTAGAGAATCTTCTTCTACGTATGTCAGAAATCCGGATGCCTTTCCTTGGAAAAAATATAATTTTTGAAGGATATGCAATCCATTAAGGTAGTTTTTATGTAAACAAAATGTTGACAAAGTTCTACCTAATTTCTGAAAAACCAATTAGATCATCAGGAGTAGATCACAATTTGACATAAATACGTAATTGTTGCATTATATTTCAAAGAATCGTGGTAGAAACCCACCCCCCAATTTCGGGTGTTCAATTCCGTCAATCCACACTATTCTACGGGAATACAAGTTTGGTGTCTGCGACTGGTATTCAGCAAGGAG
>VOMN01050526.1:0-16383 GCA_014899125.1 Orchestia grillus | reverse complement strand
TATTCAAGAGGCGTTCAGCGATTGCTTTAGTTTCCAGTAGTTTGGGTGGATTACTTGTTACTGCGATTAGGACATCATCCGCATACATCGAGCTTTTTGTGACCGGTGTAATTGATGGAAAGTCATTTATGAAAATAGGAAACAGAAGAAGGCCCAGGATTCATCCTTGAGGTAGACGCAGGTCCACACTGACTATGCAATGGTCTCGCATTCATCTTCTCACAGAAACACACGACTGATGTCACGAAAAATCTTTCGAATTTCAGTGTCGTTGGAAGTCAGTTCGAAAATGAAGTTACTGACACTTGACAATTGTACTGTTCACTGATCCTAATTTTTGACACTTGTATTTCGGTTGAACGGTTCCCAACGGATTGAAATCGACAAGCAATTTCGATTGACTCAATTTGAGAAATTCGCTGGCCCTCTGACTTGATTACGAACCAATGCCTTGCGAAGGTAACCCTTTAACCCCCCAGAGGAACATATGATCCTGTTCCACGAGCCAGTAGCTAGTTTTCGGATAAATAAAACGTAGCTTCATTGCACATGCGCATACATAAGGCTACAAATAGTTTGTCGTACGAAAGCAAATGCAGCTTTAGCGCCCAAATAATTTGATCGTTGAAGGGTGAACGACCAGCTTGGGTGATCTCAGCATTAAATTCAGCGGAGCTGGTGGTCGTCAGAACGCAGCTGTAAGTTGAAGTCCATTTTAGAGGATCAGACCACATGTCCCAACGCGTGGTCTGCCCGGTCTCCTCATCACGACTCGTGCTCTCATCCCGCTCAAGAGCTCAAGAGCAGTTGACGCTTATTACGGACTCTTTAGGACTCTTATGCGCTCTCCAAAACTCGTACCCCAAGCGGCGTCGCAGCGCCTTTGTGATGCGCTTTTCATAAATCAATCCACAGCTTCGAAAAACAATGGGAGAACGAAATGCCCTCCCCTCGGCACCGCACATGTGTTCGACAGTCAACCCAAACTTTTATGCACGAGTGCAGTATTTCTTTTGAAGAACTTTAACTACCTCGTTTGTTGTCTGTGCGCATTGTGCTGCTCTGTTGGTGTGTGTGTGAAGATCCGTTGTGTTTTGCGATGACAGGCCTTCTTTATGCGAATGAAATGAGAGTTTTTAACGTTGAAATTATGCTGTTTTTCTCATTTGTAAGTGATGCAAGTCTGCGGTGCACGTCACATTCAAGTTTTGTTGCGTTTGAAGCCTGCGTCGCATGAGGCATTGTGGTGCCCCAGCCACACGAAAATCCCGCAGCAGTTCTGGGTTGATATTGAACTTGAAAAGAAGCACGATCGTTGCTATAAAAAACATACAATGACACTCAGACCAGTCTGGTTTATTAAAATTATATCGTCAGTGAAGGTCATCTGAGACGATAAAATATATGATATAAATTGCATAACAAAATTGCGGTGGAAAAATGCATGGTTCTAAAATAACAGAGACTAAGATAAAATTAAAAAGCTCCTTCATAGTCAACTTGCGTATAGCAAAAACCTGAGCACATTTGGACAGGTGTTCCGCGTAAGATGTGACGGGACTGAGATAAAGTCTTAATTTAACTTTTTTTATGTAGATGTACAAGGATTCCAGAATTCTTAAATCTATTACGTTGCTTGATGAGTCTATGATTGAAAAGTTGTTCAGTCTGAAAGGTTGATTTAAATTTTCGCAGCGGATTCGAGGGTTCGAGTGAGAAGGTTTTTGTAACTGTCTATTAGTCCATTACCAATGCCTAAGTGCTCTGAAAATCTGATCCTGACTTGTTGAGACGTGCTCCCTCTATAGGAACCATTGCAGGCTTCACACTGGAACTGATACATAATGTTAGAGAGCACTTCTGACGGCAAGGAGTCTTTATACTTAAAAACTTTCTAACTTTAAAAGAGTTTTTCAGGAATAATTTAAAATCTAATTGGGGATAATGACTAAACAGTACGGTTTTCAGTAAAAATCGAGCATTTTGTACTATTATAACGACGTTACGGTAAAGCTATGGAAATTATTTCCTTGGCCACTGTAGCTATTTCCGGGCATTGGTATCATCTATAATCGCTTCATTTGATACGGAAATTAGTTTTTAAGAGAATTCAACAACTACCTCAGTCCCGTTGCATCTTACGTGAATCAGCTGGCCAAAATGTGCTAAGATATTGGTTATACGCAGGTTGACTGTGTTGGAACGTTCTAATTTTGTCTTAGCCCTTGTTTTCTTATTTTAGGAATGTGCATTAAGGCCACTGAAATTTTGTTGTGTAATTTACATTATGCATTTTATCGTTTCAGATGACATTCACTTACGATGTAATTTTACGAAACCAGACTGATTTGAGTGTCAATATACTTTTTATAGCAACGATTGTGCTTCTTTTTATACTCAGGGATAAAATCGCTGCCAATAAACCAATTTACGTAAAATTCAATATTTATTGCTTAGCGTAGAATTAAAACCGTAATTATTCGAAGTTTCAACGCGACTTCCACTAATGATTTTTAAGGTGGTAGTCTTACTGATCACAATCAGAAGTTTCAATACGACTTCCACGTTTGAATTTTAAAGCTGTAATTTTACGGATTTAAACCTGATGTGCCACGCTCTGCATGCGACTGATTTGGAATAAAAGGTTTTTCTTTCCTTTCTTTTCCTTAAGCTTATTTCCTGCGATCCATTACGACGTCTATGTATCGTAGTTCCTGTGGTCCATTACGACGTCTATATATCGTAGTTCCTGTGGTCCATTACGGCGTCTATGTATCGTAGTTCCTGTAGTCCATTACGGCGTCTATGTATCGTAGTTCCTGCAGACCATTACAGTATCTATGTATCGTAGTCCTCCCACTGGAAAAATTTGATTCAACATGGCTTGCCTAAAGACAGAAGGAAATATTGCTCATACGAAATCAGTCACATACAGAACATATTAAATCGGTTTTTCAATTAGTAAGATTACAGCCGTAAAATTAAGATGTGGAAATCCCGATGAAACTTCTAGTTGTGATCAGTAAGACTACAACCTCAAAATTACGGGTGGAAGTCGCGTTGAGAGTTCGAATTCTATTTCGTAATTTTATGCTGAGCACGAAAAGTGAAATATTAACCAAAAATCATTGTGTGGTTTTTGTGTATACATCTTAAAATAAAGATTGTAGGGCTAAGATGACATATTGCGACCTAGAATCTCTTGTACATAAAATTGACTGCAGAATTATAACGAAAAAGTCACGATTCAAACTAAATATTATGAACATTTGCAGAGCCTGATACCGATACTTATTGAAACAGAAGGTGGAAAAGAGTTGAATCGCAAATGATGATGCACATGAATATAAGATTTTCGTTCTTCACAAAGTTTTGGAACAATGAGGTGTCGATATTTTAAAATAGGGATGTATTGTATCAAATCTTTACGGGTTCCGCACATACTTGCTCTTTCTTGCACGACGTTCGATGCATAAGAAAACTAAAAGCACATTCTGAGAACAGTGGTTGTTAGCCGGTATGTGGAAGTTCTGTTTATGATGCATACACAAAATATATTAGGGTAAATGACGCTAAGGCAAATTTCGATGTTGAACATGTTTATACCCACCTACAGATACATTGATTTGTATACGTGTGTGTTATTGCTGAGACTCAAATGATGAGACACTTTTTCCTTGGAATCGTTTGGGGACCTGAGCTGTTTAGGTGCGTTGGGAAATTGTTTTATAGCGATGCTCTTGAGATTGACAAAGCTTTTTGCCCTACGTCGGATGAACGGTAGCTTAGCAAGATATTATTTCTTCTATTCCGTTTTTGGTTTACAGAGTTGGGTGGCAGGAATTTAACAATTGTTGCATAGCTCTGAGGGAGATATAAAAAGGGAGAAAACATATTGTGCTTTACGAATGAGAAACCTTTCCTGTATAGGGATCCAGCTCAGTGTTTTTAAGAGAGGGGTAGCATGGCCATATTTCTTAAAATTACCGTTACAAACACCTTAGCAGCAAAATTCATGCAATTTTGTCTCTCTTTCTGAGGAGATTTATCGATATCTCCCTACACCAAACTACAGTAGTCGAAACGTGATAACACTTAAGATTGAATGGCTAATAGTCTGATTTTTCGTCTAACACATTCTTTACGTGATAAAAAACCATTAAGGTTCAATTTATTATTTAACATATTTTTCTATATGTGTTTTAAAGGTCATCTTTTGATCGAAAGGCACTCCAAGATTTTTCATTATCTCTTTCGAGTCGATTTCCTTGTTCCCAAAAGTCAGAGCAAGTTTAGGTAGTTTTTATTGCATCTTCAGAGCCAAAGCTTATAAATTACGTTTTGCTCGCATTAAGTTTGAGGTCATTTTGATAGTATCATGATTTTAAGCTGTTCAAAAGGCTTCCAGCGATTGCTTTAACTTCCAGCATTTTGTTTAGAGTACTTGTTATTACGATTTGGATATCATCCGCATACATCAAGAGTCTTGTTGGGAAGTCATTTATAAAAATAGAAAATAGAAGTGCGCGAGGATTGATACTTGAGGGACCCTAAAGTCAGGGCTGATAAAGGGTGATGTTGAATCTTCCAGGATAGTAGCATTGGATCTGTTTGATAAAAAAGAGACGGCACATCGGTGTGGTCTGGGAACTAATTTTGAGGTTTCAAGATTCCAAAGTTTTTATATTGCTGGCCTTGTATCATAAATGAATGCATGCTCAAATACATGCCCATGTTGTCGTAACACAAGTTCTGAGCACTTACCTCTTTTAAACCACTTTAGAAAATCGAGATGCAAGTAAAACAATGAAAATAATCGTAATATAACTGTAACTGAATTTACATTAAATAAAAATAACTTATTTCGATTTGAACTTTAAACATTTAAAATTTGAACTGGCTCATGTAATGTTGAAAACAACCTATTTTAAATTTTCCTTCACTTGTTTTAAAATAAAATTGATTTATTGTAAGTTGGACTTCACTTTTTTTAATTGAATTTGACATATTTTAGAAGAAGCCTAAAGTATTGTAGGTCTCCGGTTCGCTAGGTTTCTTAATGACATAACTGAATCTGGTGAGCGATATCAGGAGAGTTGTGTAAATAAAGAGGTATTTCTCTCGCAAAAAGCTGAAATAAGCAGCAATGAATTACCTGTGCCGTGTGAGCGCGAGTGTTGTCTTGTAGGAAGTCAACACCGTTGTGCTGGTTCGAACGCCAAATTGGTGCACGTCTGTGAAGTTTCCGCAGTTGGGGACCCACATACGTGTGAAAATTCGCTTTTTTACCAAACGTCCAGCAAGCTGACACAAGTAGAACTCACTCACACACACTCTGCATTTTATAATGTAGAGTAAAAATATTCAACAACGTTTTTTTCCTTTTACGAGTATATGGCCTCGTATAATCGTACACGCAAAACATATAATGCGCAGGAGATTAGTATTCAACTAAAATATTTTTTATGTTTAATTTCTAGCTACAAAACTTCAGTTCATAATTACCGTTATGAGGCGATTTCCATGTGATGAAACTAATCGCTCGCGAGCTTGTGGCGGTGCATGGGCCATTCTCCATCGCAAATTTTCTTGAGCTTTTCAAGATTCATTGGAATTCCGTGATGACTCTTCTTCTTCAACGTTCCCCAAGGATGTTCGATAAGACTGAGGTCTGGAGATAGGCTTGGCCACAGATAAATATTTATTTTGTTCTTCATGAATCATTCGGAAGTTAATTTTACCGTGGGTTTAGGGTCGCTATCTACCTGGGACGTCTAGTTGCTCTCTTGAAATAAACGCTTCGCACTCGGAATGCGACTCTCCTCCAATATTTGACGGTACGTGGCCCCATCCAACTTCCCACCTATGACCTGAAGTGCACCCGCGCCATGTGCNCCACACAGTTGGGGTGGCATTAGGCCTCTCATAGGCTGTTCCTTGCGCCCTCTACACACGACGAGCGGAGTTACGATCAAACAATTCAATTTTGGTTTCACAAGACCAAATAACGGTGATCCAATAGGTATGATATTTCTGCAAGTGTTCTTTTGAATAGCTTAGATGATTTGCAGCGCTGTTTTCGCTCAGCTTGCTAGTTTTACGAGATGTGAAACATTTTATCTCATTGCTGTTGAGTTTTATACTGATGGTTCTTTCGCTCACTTTTGTTCCGAAGGCTTCTAGATTAGCTTTTATTTCTTCACGACTCATCATGAGTGAATTTTTAATCTTCCTCATCAAAAATTGACAAAACCAAAGATCAATCTCCCAGTTACCAGTCAACCTTGGTAAGTTAAAAGTTGATCCAAATTCTATAAATTACGAAAAATTGATTCCAATGGTAAAATCTGGCACATTAATCTGCGTAGAAATTTTAATGTGTGAGATTCCTTGAAAACAGAGCTGCACTTTTAGGTTGCCTGGGTATTGTGAAACTTGTTTGACATTCGGCATGACGTTGTTTAGGTGACTCTAAGCTGCGACGACACATCAGTCGCTAGCTGGCTAATTACATGCCCAGTGAAGATCATTTCTCTTCTCGAAACGTCTAGAACATGCCAGTAACTCTGGTCTGAGGTGACCGGAAAGTGCCACAATTATCTTGTGAAAGTTCTTTCAGGGAAATGGTTCAGTACTTTTATCACATATCATATATGATTTCAGAGCATATGAAACTGTTTAATTGTTAAATTGAATGCTTTTTACAGTTTTACTTTAATAAGTAGAATTTGCATTCTGTTGAAGTTTTACGTATGTTAGCTTGCTTGAAATTTAATAAAAAATAAATTTTGAACTGAGGAATTATCCTCGTCTCATACTGTTTTGTTTTTTCTTTTAAATCACTTTTTGCTGCTTAAAACTGGTTATCTTCAAGCAATGCAACTTGAAAATCAAGACGGTTTGTACAATAGCATACCATTAGCTTATTACTACGCGTCACAAGTAAGGATTGGCCCCTAGCAAGTCTTGGCACCTTCGTGAAAGTTAAGTTCGCTTTTTGTAAGATGAAACTGTAGCAGTCATAGGAATTGGTTAAAATTTCCAAGATCTCACGAGTAAGATGGAAAGGGGAATTAGAGAGAAATCGACCACTATCCCCCTCAAGCGTTTCAGAGTACGCAGATTCCACCACCAACGATGGAAATTCGAATGGAATTAGAAAGTTCAATATCACTGAGTACGAACTTAATAAACGAAAGTGAGCGAAAATTGGATTTATTGATAAATTTAATCCTCCCGTTCACTGTCATTCCCTTACACGCAAGCTCCCTCAATTAGAAATGCATGGGGACGGGGGAGAACAAAGTGATGCCATACCATGGTCGATCGTGACGTATTTCTTAAACATAGAACAATCCATTGACGTAAAACTGAGAGACAAATAAATGCGTCTTCGTTGTGGACGTTGAAAACAAATTTCACGATATTATGCGGACAATTTATGATCAATTAAACTACTGCGACACTTTTTTGCACCCTCCTGCACAGCTGTGACGCGTGCAGGCTGTTTTGTTGCAATGTTGATCCGCTGCCTAGTTTTGTGTCATCTCATTGCAAACACAATTGCTCGAGCTGCGTAACTTTAGCATTTCATTATCAAAATAAGCACAATTTCATCTCACATCACACGCGCGGAAGATTTCCAATGATTACAAAACTGAACGGCTCATCAGCATATTTTACATCTTTCTTCGTTACCGCCGCTCTTCAAAGGATCAATTTGTGCAGCTGGGGTATTGGTTGTGTGCGCGTCGCCGTAACCGTGTTGCTGCTCTCGTGATTGCAGTAATGCAGGGCAGGAAAGTTCAATTTACAAGACGAGAAGAGCTTAAGAAACTGGCTCGTGTTTTCCACTTCAAAGACGCCATTTGTGAGGCGTCCCCGAGCGATTGTTTGTGTTTCTATCTCCTTAACTTTGTTGTCATTCGTGAGGCGAGCGAATTTGAGGATGGTTGTGTGCACGTGAGGGGAGCTCGTTCATTTCAAAGGGGAGTAAATAAATGCTCATCTATTCCAGCGCTGCTGGATTTTAATAAACTCAGTCGGACGGCTTGGCTAGACAACGAAAAATCTTCTTCGACACGACTGCTGAAAGCTCCCCAACCAAAATAGCCTCAGGTCTTCCATCTAAATTAATTCAACTCGTCCAAAACATATAGACTTAAAATGCGGACTGCTTTGAAAAGCTGCGCGAAATGACGGTGACCGAAAGACGCTTTCGAGCTCTCATTTGTTCCCAAACAAGACTAATGGCCTTCCAGAAAATTGCCTTTGTTCGTCGAAATGAGAACTGAGTGTTATAATGACCAAAAATGGCTCTAATGAAGTTGGTCAATTGCGACGTTTAGTCCCTAATTCCAAGACTTTTCTCGGCAGAGAGGATATGCAACCGGCCGCGCGGAAAGGTTGCTGCCTTGGGCAGCTGAAGTGAGGGAGGGTGGCGGGGCTCCGTAGACTACATTTTCTGGCCGGCGCAGAACGAAATCGGTCTGTGGAAATGGGTGTCAGGTATGACAGAGACAGGTGAGCGCTCGATTCATTTACCCGCAGTGTCATGCGTGTATCTGACGGTGGTGTGAACACTCTTACTATGCAACTTGTGGACTGAAAACCAGAGAGGGGGGACGGGGGGGAGGGTTCCCCTTCCCCCCTGTCTTTCCTCCGAGAGTCGCGCGCGAGAGCCACTCTGGGAGAGGGCAAAAAGTGGACGAGATGAGAGTCAAATTATGAAGAAAGGGGCCATTACTCCTAAAAGAAAAGAGAAGATTGCCCCAGGCTTTGAAGTGTAGTGAGATTTGCTTCAAAGGACTCCAGTTGCACGGCTATTCCGTAAATATAAATGGCCAACTTTAATGGCAGCCATTTAGGGGCCTGCAATTACACCGGCTCTATTATACCTAATGCATTTACATGTTGCGACAGGATCTCGACCTAAAGCAATGTAATGATAATTGCTTCATCACTCTTTTAAATGCCCGTCCCTTCACCGATGCTGGAGAAGACTCGTACTTTTTAAACAGACGGAATGAATGATGAGATTTTTTATCGTACGTGTAACGTAAACATACCTGGAGTTGTGGTAAACTTTTTGTACGCCCACATCATGAAGAATATTTGTCCACTCACCTGCCAATTCTTTGAGGTTCTATTTATCAAATTTTTCCTCTCTTTGATACAAAAAGAAAGTGAGGTAGCTGTATAGCACTGCATAGCTGTATAGCACAAAAGTAGCTGTATAGCACTGAAGTAGCTGTATAGCACAAAAGTAGCTGTATAGCACAAAAGTAGCTGTATAGCACTGAAGTAGCTGTATAGCCCTGCAAAGCTGTATAACACTGTATAGCACTGCACTGTATAGCACTGCACTGTATAGCACTGCACTGTATAACACTGCACTGTATAACACTACACTGTATAGCACTGCACTGTATAGCACTGCACTGTATAGACGTCTCTCTGAAAAAGCTTGAGTAACTTCTTGGTGTGCAGTGCTTTATCTCTGCTGGGGAGGCCCCGTGTTCTATTCTCCGACATATCCATAGGCTGATTTCCACGTGGTGACAGAGGGCTTCCCATGGAAAAGGAAGAGTGAACCCTGCGTGCTCTACTGTAAACAGATGCCCTACCAGTATTTATTAGGAATTTAAAATCAATGAATTGTAACTTAACCAAGTCGGAATAAAGTCTCTGCCTCATGGGGCTGGCACACAGGGCGCGACCAGATGATTCGCTACATTGTAGGCTTAATGAAAAAGACTAAAAGAAACAAAATACGATGGAACTTACCTTGATTGTCTAAGTGCTTATATAATGCTATTCTATTCTATTTTTTCTCTGATGAAAGGTCTTTTGTTCTTACTTTCGCACTCGCTGAATAAATAAATGGGTTATATTTTTGGTTCTAATATTTCTAGTAAAGGGAATGTTACCACTTGAAAATTACTAAAAACCTACAGAAACTGGGTCATACTCAGAGAATAAGTATTTGATTAATAAACTGTTTGACTTGAACTCCGTCACAAACGAAATTGACAATAATGTTATGGTGACCCTGACTTTCACCATGATCATATCACTCACCATAAATGATGATTACGAGAAATGTTGTCCGATCATTTCTCGTACCGTCACAGACAAGCAGAAGCCTTGACCACTCAAGACATCAAATCCATCGTTAAGGAGAGCCAAGCGCGTCTCATAATACAGATCGAAGGAAAAATCTCACGTGAATTTCAAAGTCGATTCTGAAATTGCGTAACTCATTAAATTAGATATGCCAAAAAATATTTACTTTCATCAAACGTTCTTCCGACTAAAAAAGTGACGGGGACAAAATGTGGAAAGTGCTGAATTCACTGAATAAATTTAATGAAGAAAAAAAAATAAGAATTGTGAATAATACTACGATATTACAGATATTATTACACTGTGAAAGAGATATTGCAGATATGTTGAATAAAAAAATAATTGTTTCCCAAATACAGACAAACTACTAAAAGTGATCAAAATGACCCGAACTCAAGTGATCACCTGCATCATATGACTCAATTAAGCGTAAAACCACTTTTCTATTTCACTCCAGTATCTAATATATCCTTAGGTGATAACTGTAACAATGCTTTAAGAATCGGCCAAATGGAACTAATATATTTACCGTAGAGATGTTGAAGTCCGTCGCTGATTTCTTTTGACCATTCTTGCTGATCAAATGAATAAATGTTTTTTCCACTTTAACCTTCCAGAACACTCTGAAAATGGTGAGAGCTTCTCCAGTTTTAAACACGATAATAAACAGTGCATAAATAATTATAGGCTAACCTCCGTCCTTTAAATTTTATAGAAAGATATTTCAAACAATATCGTACAATATATTGTACTCAAATTCTACTCGAAACTCATGTGTTTATGGCACGCAATTTAGTTTCCGGTCTCAAAGTCCAACAACTCCAGCCATTCTAAATCATCTTCAATATCTGCATTAAAGCATTGAGGAGTGTCTTGTCATATTCTTTATCTTTTTAGATTTTAAAATACTTACGATAGTGCATATCACAGGATCCTTCTATCCAAATTAAATCACAATAGAATAAGAAGAACTCATCATCAGTAGCTTACTTCTAATTTCTCTCACCGTAAATAATTTGTTGGAATCACAGACGTAAAATCAGATATGATAAATGTGACCCACGGGGTGCCACAAGGCTCAGTATCAGGACCGCTACTGTTTTTAATTTTCATAAATGGCGAAGCATAATACTTCTTCAATTTTAGTTTTATACTTTTTGCGGCTGACAACACCCTCTCATCTAGAATCTCCACAAACAATATTAAATAATGAGCTAATCGTATAAATCAGGAACTAGGAGAAGTCTCAATGTAATTGAAAGCCAACAAAATATGCATAAATATTAATAAAACGAAAAACACTGTTTTCTATTATGGATATAACTTCAGCTCCCGTTAATAACGAAGAGAAATAGTGTAATTAGAGCAAACTGATCTCTCTAATTTTCTGGGAATAATCTTTGGCGGGCACAGGAGTTTCAGTCAACATATATAATTTGGTTATGGAAAAGAACGTTCGAAATCGATTGATGTGCTCCATACCAGCGAAAACATTGCGCCAAATGATTTCTTAAAAAATCCTATAGCATACCTATGAAAACCTGTTTCTACAATATGGAATAAAATCATGGTCTGGGACCGATAAAACAAAACGAACACAGTTTTTACTCAGCAAAAAAAGCAATGAGAGCTATCGCATGCTGGTCTATTATGAGCACACTAACAACTCCTTTAATGTGGGAATTTTTGAATTTCTTGATTATTATCAATTTTCACTTGAAAATTTTATATTCAGATCCATTAAAACGAGCTCTGACCAAAATATCTATGAAATAATTTCTGTCCAATTCTGTACCCGTTACCATGTTACCAGAAATTGAAAATTGAAATAAATTAGTACTTCCTAATGACTCACACCCCAAATCCCATCTTTGCATTTTCTCTAAAAAGACACTAAATTTTAGAATCCATGATTCCCAAAATTCATCAAAAAATCTCATATACATAATTTAAAGCTAATCTAGAGCCCTACCTTCTCTTGAATTATTGATGGATTGTACAGCCCGTGCCAAGCTTTTGCTTATGAACCACTTTTTTATCTAAAAATTTAATTATCAGTTTCAAGCAATAAAATTTGACAGAAATGTCAACAGCACTGGCATGGTCTTTTGACCATAAGTGAAAATTTGAATCAGTAGTAAACAAACAAGAGCAACGCCGTTGTATGAGAAGCGGGCCACGCTTAAGATAAGTCGGTGTGTCTTAATAATCAAGAAAAGGCAAAGATTACGTTTAAATTGGCTGATGGTGAATCTGTGAGAGACATAGCTGCTACTTTGGGCAGTGATGTTTGTACTGTGGAGAAGTATCTAAGCAACCCTGAAACCAATGCCGAAAGGAAAGACGAGGGGGAATGTAGGATCCTGGTAAGACGTGATTTGTCCATAGTGAAACAGGAAATACGCAGGAATTCTTCCTCAACAAGGAAGAATGTCTTTGAGAATGTTGGATTACGGGTGTATTAAAAACAACTCGATGTCAAGTGCTGAAAAGTAACGCAAGATACATTATACTCGATATAAGACACCTCTAAAAACGATACAAAAGGATTCTAAACTTGAATGATAAGGAACATGCATGGAATTAGATTTAAACACGTCCTGCGTGCTTCCTTTGGTGAACCTGACAGATGGAGCGAAGTTTGAGTTCTAGAAGAGGTAACCCGCCCCCAACGTCTTCATCGTCAACAAAGAGGGGCAGGCGTTATAATATCGGCAGGAATTGTTGGCAATGGATCAGTGGGTCCATTGACGAGTAGAATCTCTGAAGGCGTCAAATTAACTTCAGCTGCCTAGCTGTGTCGACTTCCTGAAGCATATGGTTGGACCGTTGTTTGTGGACGAAGTCTTTTGCTAAGAAAAAGAAGTTTGTTTTTATGCAGGGCAATGCCCTTCCACACAACGCAAAGGTTACAGTAGCATATTTGAAAACCGAAGACCCTTGGGTTCAAAGATGCCGTACTGATGAAGAGGTCATCTTGTTCTCTTGACCAAAACCCAATTGAGAAGCTTTGGTTACTGTTTAAGCAACGTTTTTACCAGTAAGGACATCAATTTTCTCCCAAGGATGCCTTGTGGAGTGAACTTTAAACTAATGCTGAAGGTATTACTGCAAATGAAATCGAAAATTTGACAAAATCCATGACAGATATCTTCTACCTATTATTGAATCCAGTGGAAAGTCAATTAATCTATAACGTGCGTCGTGGTTACACCCATGTACCACGAATTATAATAGTGGCAACCGAGTGGCAACACTCAGAGCGTGCGAGCGTGGAGTTTCAAATTACTCTAAAGTAATAAACAAAGCAGTGGACAAGTGAGGTGCTTAACACTTTAAGCGCGATGTGCACCATATGTGGTACACGCGATCATCTAACCTGACCTAACGTAACCAAATGGCTAACACATAAGAATACGAATTTTTAAGTGTTCATGAAATTTGTGTTCATTACTCGAATAGGCTAGTTAAGATTAGAAAGAAAATGAATAGAACAACCAAATTTGTGAAACAAAAGCCTTGATTTTTACATTCACAACGGAGATATATGTCAACACGAAATTTTACCTGTATGGAGAAATCACAGCCAACGTGTTAAAGAAATTAAAAAAGTGAGTTTTCTAGGCTGGTAGTCTGTTAAGTGTGGTAAGATATAAAATATTTTATGAATTGAAACATTATTTATTGTAAAATTACACTTTGTTGATGTACGCATAGAGTAGACTATTTTGAGGTACCCTTACTGTGTATTTCAATCCTTGAAAGTATAGTGGCGTGTAGAATCTCCCATGCTTTAGCGTTTTCAACATTTACTTCCCCCCTTTGGTGCCCCCATGTTGTAGGAATGTTTTCAAGGTTGTGTATAATATTTGTGTAACCTAACCTGCCACAAATAGTAGTCCGTAAAATTTGCCATGCTTAAGGGGTGACACCACCTCCCTATTTTTTGTTACTGTCCCAAAAAATATCATTTCCAAATGTGATCCACATGACTGCTGCAATTAAGTGAGAGCACGTAAGCGTGACCTAACTTTAACCCAGGCAACAGTTTTGCTCATGCTAATCATATATTTAGTTTGTAACTGGTGCTGTACATAACATTTACGTGACTAGTGAGTATCACCCCTAAAGTATTGACTGCCATTATAGGGAAATTGCCCAGGTATGCACAGCGTAAGCACAACCTGACATACCACGACTGGTGTTATGAAGGATATTTCATGTAGAATCTGTGATAAATTAGCTATGGACGTTGAAGTAAAATTCCATAAGGGGAAATATACTTTGTTGAGGCATTTTCACTACTCTGGGCTGAATAGCATCCCATTATGAAAGCCTGATCTGTGTCCGATTGCTACTGTGCTATAATGGGTTGTCCATAAGTGCACAGCACCCACATAACCTGACCTCATGCAGCTGAATGATGCTCTCTTAACACTTTGACTGCGACGTGCGCCATATATTGCACACGCGATCATCTAACCTAACCTAACGTAATGAAAGTACTAACATATATAATACAAATTTTCAAGTTTTTATAAAATTTGCGTTCATTACTCGAATAAGCTAGTCGGGATTAGGGGGAAAATGAATAGGATAACCAAATTTGTGACAGCAAAATTCTTCAATTTTAAACTCACAGCAGAAATTTTTGTCGATATGAAATATTTCTTGAGTTGTGAATCGAAAATCGCAGCCAAAGTATTAAAATTACTTTGTGTGTCCTAGCGTCGTTTCAAATACTTAGCTCTAAAAAATATTTTGCCTTTATGTTTTTACAGTCGTTACTTTCAAACCTTTATTGCCAAGTTAGAAAATAACCGTGTTACGTGTTCAGCAGAACTGCATGTAAAGTGTATAGTAAATTTGTAATATAAATTTTAAGTCTGCCTTTTTGTTTGCAGAATCATGACTCAAAAGGGCGAAAGTGCATAAAGTTCAAGACAACGGGAACAAGTCTCCATTACTCCTTCACTATTGGGTGACCAATTGCTTAAAACTGTTTAAAATTCTTTTAAATTGTTTAAAAAAAATTAAATATTAATATGTTTTTAGATAATCGTCTCGTAAGGACGCGTGTGCTGTCACTCGTAATAAAATGTGCATTAAAATGACGGTGAAATAATCTTTTTCTTATGTGCAAGCGCTCTTACGCCCCATGAACATCAAGCAAATGTGTTTCAATAAAATTATGTGAGAAACATAACGAAAACTGTGTGACAAATCTGAAATAAAAAACAATACAGCCCTCAGCTAGAGAGCGGGCTTCTTTCAAGATGGCGGGTGCCAAGGGAAATCGTCGAACGAAAAATGAGAACTTTCAGTCTGACCTTGATTCGTTTCCGAATATCGACCAGCTCTCGAAAAAAAACCTAAAAATTGTCACCATCATAATTGAATATTTCAATGCCGTGATTGAACAATTCCAAAATGAAATTGACCATTCAAAGGTAGAGGTTCAAAAAATGCCAAAAAATGAAGCTGAACAAGCTCGTGTTGTCAAAGACCAAATGATATTATAAGTGGTTTAGGCCACCGTGTAAACCTTATCGAAGGAAGAAAGAAAATGATGAGCTCGCGAAAAAAAATGTCACTTGTTTTCCCAGGAGTCCCTCTGAAACTACTAAATAACACTGGCGACGAGAATTATTGTAAATTGATTGTCTGCAAACTATTGAGAGCTGGGCTAAAAATTGACATACAAAACTTGGACATCATCTACGCTTCCAAGGAACATTCATCCTTCCCTATGGTCTCCGAAAATTTCTATTCTAATGTTCCTGCCTTAGCTAAAATTTGTAAGCTGGACGGCTACGCCATATGACTTAATCTATGCTTATTCAACTAAAGTTCTACGTGTATTCTACCCTTAAAGCACTATTTCTGCTACTACTAAATATTCTACGCTGAGTGATACTGTGGCTTTTATTTACATTCTATACACGAATTTCATACTGCTAGGTTCGGTGGCGAAAGCTCGCCATACCCCAGCTCTGCAGTCACTTTGTAATGCGGTTGGTCGCTGGTCATTCGAGCTCAAATTTTCGGCCGCCAAGCTACTGTTGGTTTCGGAACTTTGATGGTTATTCGCAACCCACAGACTCGTGCTAAGTGATAGCCCCCTGAGTTACAGAAAGTACTACACACATGTCTTCGTACGTTATTTCAAAATATTTTAAGCATATTTAAACAACGACAATGTTGTAGCGATTATTTGGTCGCTAACTATGGCGTGTCCAACCCTCAGACTTCTCCTTA
>VOMN01050525.1:0-26875 GCA_014899125.1 Orchestia grillus | reverse complement strand
GCAGGGCTCCACATATAAGAGATTCTTTAAATATGTAATGGAGGGGATAAGCTAGACAACGTCAATAAATATTTAGGCAAATTGTAAGGTGGCGGCTAACACTCGCACTTTTTAATAAAAAAAAACGCAAATTAAATTAGAAACAAAGGGAAAACTGCAAAAAACTGACTACCTCATTATCTTTTCTCAAATAAAAACAACTGCTAATTGAGTACTCGTCCACAGAAACTCAGCCAGCGTAGCTAATGACGATGCACTCAATATTTTATTAGGAAACGTGTCAGAACACTTCCAGAAACCCTCACAGAAGAGGCCTTCAGTCTTCGCCTTGACAGACATGGCTATGGCTCCTCGACATGGCCTAGCTCCAGCAAATAACATTATTGACTTGCTGAATACAAACTTTTTGCAATAGCATGTCCTCGAGTCGATGACACAGTAATGCCCAGGGTCTCGTCACCACGGTAACATAAACATTGAGATAAAGAATAGAGAGGTTAATGATAGATTTAGATTATGAGTTACTTTAAAACTCCCTAGCCATTTGTAACGGGATCTCGAGAGAGTGAAAAAAAAGGACTTTAGCATGGACTTAAGAAAACGTGGAATCTATGCACAGGTGTGTTCTCACACACGATTCCCTACGCATAAGAACAGCAAGTTAAAAAAGAAGAGAAAGAAAACAATAAATAATCTGCAAAGAAGAAATGGAAAAAAGTAGAGTGGGCACAAAAGATAGAAATTTGTAAGTTGAGCTTGAACTGGGAGTGATCTAACGGTGTCCCCCTGGGTTGGCCAGACTTTGTAGCGTAGAATAAACAAACCCAACTAGCCTAACCCTATTGCTTCCCCTATGTACCTGATAGGGTTACTAATAGATTACAAACTACAAAGTTGTTGACCATGTACTTTACATAAGTTCCCCACCTTTACAACAGAAGGAGAAAACATCTTGAACTACAAGAGGCAAACTTGAGTTTGTCAAGGATTTGGCAAGAAACCATTCTGAGCGTTCTCCATGATCACAAATAACTGGTCATCATGAAGCATGCATGAAAATGCTTCATGATACTAAACGTCAAATTTGCAACTGCTATCGAATGTCTTATTTTAACAAAGCAACTGAAGGTAAACAATAACCATTTTAGGTATGTACAAGAAATTAGACAATTAATAAACACTAGGTAGCAGCTGAATAGTTATAAATATTTCAAGCCAAATGCCACCAACAAGAACACATTTGCAATTCCAGAACTCCAAAAGAAAGATAAGATATACAGAACAAATCTAAGAAAGCGCAGTTGCAGCACAAGCCAAACCAAACCAAAGAGCTCCATGAATAAGTCTACAAGAGACAACTCAGAAGATGTACTGTTGAACTACTGATTGACTTTTTTGACTTCAGTATGAAACAACAGAAGTGATGCTCTAATTGTGAATGTGAAATTTTATTCAAATTTCTCAACCTCAGGCCTTTAATTCCTGGAAAGCACCAACACACACATATTCACTTCAAGTGATAGAGAAATAAATGGCTCTGCCTCCCGAACCCTTATAAATTAACCAAAACCAATTGGTTAGCTGTTCAAACCCTCAAAGGAATAGCAAAAGCAACAAACCCTTTGAAAAAAAATTTCATTTGAAGACTCGATAGCGGCATTGTAGTGCAAGACTGACAGCTCATTTGAATGCTTGGGACTCATCACCCAAGGATTCAGGGCTTTATTTATAGCATTGAAATGCGGAACTATCTTTCAGAGTATCGACATTATTCATGAAGCTTAAGAATCAATTACGCCATAACTGGATGCCTCATAACATGGGGAAACATAGCAGAAGAAGGCAGCACACAGAATCAGAATACATGAAGAAACACGCATGAGAAATGTATAACATAACATGGGAGACCCAGAACACAACACACAACATGAGAGACACAGCACAACATGGGAGACACATCACAACATGAGAGAAACATAACAAAACGCACAACACGAGAGGACTCGTGAAGTAAGTTAACACACACAACATTGGATACACACAAACAGTCACACAGTACAAGACAATAAATACAACTGCTGCCAAGGAGAGTAACATTCCCCCATCCAGAAGAAATAATAACTGCCTCCACAACTCACCCTCTACTTTTGCTTTTGAAGCCCATCTGCTGGGACACGATGTGGACGTACTTGCGCTCCTCCGACGACAGGGAGGACGGCAGCTCCAGCTCTGAAAAAAACATTTGTTGTTACACTGTATTACAAGTTAAACCTTCCAAATCTGGAATTAGATCAATCGGCAACAACAGCTGTCAACATAATATTGTTATAATAAATGCTCCAACAGTATACCAGATGAGATGCTAAAATGGTGAAAAAATAGATTCGAGTGTAACTGCGGCCATCACCCGTAAAGACGGAGGAAATGGAGCAAAATAGTTACCGAGCCTCAGGTCCCAAAGTTACCCGATCTGGGAAATTAAACCTACATACTCAGGCTGATCAGTGATGGAAATACTAAGCACCCTTTTTCTTCAAAAGCTTTAGATTCATTGGAGATATCTTTAACACTTAATTTGGGAGTGTTGAAACAGAATGAGATAAGGTTGTGATGCACCTCATCAGCAAGTGACTCGGCATGTAGTAATGCACCACAAATGCTAACTCACAAATAAAATAAAACACCATCTGACAGACCAAAGTTCAACTAAATACAACCCAAAACCAATGTGCTCTCAGAATTCTAAGACCACCAAATTTTCATGTTTCCAGACTATACTAGGATATTCACTCAAATTAAAGTCTTGGACTGTATTAGGGAGAATGTCTACAGTTTATTTTCCATTCTACAGCTTTTGTTAAAGGTCTCTCAAATGATGCTTATTAGTTCCAAAATATTGCACAACTCATGATACTTTAAATTCAGGGTCAATAGGCCTTATTTCATGTCAACAATCATAGAAGAGTTCTAATAATAGGAATTGACCACTAATGTAACCTATTCTTGGATATTTTCAAAATTCAAGATAAACCAGATTACTGAACTAAAGTCTTACCCTTCATGTCTTCAGAAGTTTCAAGTTTTTTAAGTGCCAAAGAAATAGACACACGAAGTTCCTCAGAAACATCGCACTCTGCAATCCTCTCAAGATAGGTAAGCTTCTTCTTCTTCTTGGGAGGAGTTTTTTCTGTTGGCTTTGTGACTCTGGCACCTCCGACATTAGGGCCCAACACATCCCTACCAGGGCGCTCACCACCACCCTTCCTCCGAGTCTGCATTACCAATAAAATCTCCATTACAAAACAAATAAAGAATTATTCACTTTCCATACAAATTACCTACAGACAATCAAATGTTTTTTTTTTGCAATGTTTTAGAAAAGTTAACCATGCAAAAGTTATTGCACATGTGAACATCAGAATGACAACATTGAATAAAAAATTAAGCAAATATTGAACAACTTCAGACTTTTCTCAAAGATCTCTACACCAAATCACAAATAAAAAATACAGCAGGCTACAGGGCCTAGCCAAGTGTGCGACTTTAATGATGAAAGTGACACATGAAATCAAGTGCTGGCAAAGGAAAGAAAGAAAAAATGAATAGATGAACTCAAAGATATTCAAAAATAAGGACTAATGATTTGTATGAGAGATCCAAGCAGCACATAACATGAAGCTTTCGTGATATTTATATAACTGATGAAAGAACTGCACTTGTGAAAAGGCTTTGTAGGTCTCAAACTATAAGTACCTTGGAACAGTGCTTAATGTTTCAATATACTAAATATTAACCATGTGAGAACCTCAATATCAAACAAGCATTGCAGCTTTCACCTTACAATAGCAAAGAAAGTGTTATTTCTGAGGTAGAATGAGCCATGATATATTCCAAACAATTCCCTGTGCTCCAAGAGGTCAAGAAAATGGTGATAAACCATACAATATTTATGAAAGGAAGGATAACCACCTTCTGGTACACCTTGAATGCATTGAAATAGTGTGTCCTGAGATTAAGCTCTAAATACTTGGTAGACATTATGGAGTCCTTTCTGTACAATGACATTCACTGCATACATATGAATTGTAACTGACTTTCAATGGAAAGAATAAATTTCAATTTACAGAAGTAGTTATTAGCTTTGAAGACATTCTTACAGCTTTAGATAGGTATTTATGCCTAGATGCAATGCATTCCAACATAAGCTACTTATTTAATCTGTATTGCTACTGAAACTTGTTTGAGAGTATGCTGCAACTCATAGTAAGGAAAGTGTGCAACAACAACTGTACAAAAGTAACATTTCTCCTGCATTGTTATCAACCACCTTTGTAAGAAGAAGGGAAAATTGTACTTAATAAATCAAACTATAATACTTAAATATATAAAGTAAGATGTCAAGTATTAATTTATCATCTCAAAATGTTCACATGAAAGACTTCATAAAACAGGCTCTGAATACAATTTTTAAACAAATCATTTTTGTAATCACTACACAACTGTAACACAAATCATTACACAAATGGAACTTCAATCTTCAGATTCATGAAGTATAAATGAAAATAAAGTTCTTAAGGAACACAATCATGTAAGAAAGAAGTATAAATTAGATTAAACATTACATGCTTGCCTAGAACATGGGTGCCTGTTTCAAATGGTTGTCTGGAACAAATTAAACATATTATTCTTTCAATAATTGTAGGTGTTACTTTTCAGAGCCACAGCAAGAGCAAAAATCAAATGAATGGTATTTGGTACCTAGTAAAATAGACTTGAGCACTCCAGTGACTATTGAAGGGACCACTCAGCATGGACTAAAAAAATGAAGAATCAATGCACAAGGTATGTTTCCACACAGGATTCCCTGCTCATAGGAATACCAAGTTGTAAATAAAAAAGGATCATTCAATAGTGTCCTCTCAGGGTGACCAGTTTCATAGCATACAATAGACAGAGCTAAATAACTCAACTCTATTGTATATCCTATGCCTCCTGAGGGCAAAAAGTAGAACTGGCTCAAGTGATAGAAGAATTAATTTAGCCAGGCTTGTTTATACTTGGTGGATTTTCACCTATTGCAGGGAGTACAGGAAAATAACACCAGTGGTACTCAAGGGATCATTGTACATTCAAAAATATCTCAAATACTCCATATGGGATCTACTCAAAACTTCTACAATACTGATTTAAAAGTCCTCATTAATGGACTTAATTATTTAATAAGGGCTAATCTCCCAAGATACAAAAATAAACTATATATTTTCAGTAGGTATATAAATCTGCAAGAAATATTTATATCGGTTTTAATAAACTTACCATTTTATTCTGTTCTTATTCTCAATTAAATGAATTAGAAAATAACCTGTAGACACTGATACTGTAAAGACAGAAAAAATGTTAAATTAGGGTCATGATAAATTTGGTTATCTTGGTCATTTAGTAACCTATTGAAAAACTTGAGTTGAGAACTTTCAACCAGCCTAATTACACAATCTATCCAATAATAAACCATGCGCATACAAAAATATTGTAAATGACTGAAACCTTAAATTATAAGTGGTATGTACAAACAAACTAACAAAAAGCATTAGGAAAGACAGCTTATAATTAGAAATTATAAAAGCAAACATGGTCATGAACTAATACATAGAAAATAAAGGATTATTTATAATGAGAGCAGTTTTATGGATTGCTAAAGAAAAAAAAGAATATGTCACATAAGTTAGGCTGAAAATACCAGAAAAACCCGCATTACTGCAAATTCTAAGTCATCAAAACTTAATATCTTCAAAAATATCTACCAGACTTTCAAAATAACTCCATTATTGCATACAGTCGGTTATATCTATACATTTCTTCATTTAAATATTTAAATATGCCTAAATTTTAGCTTAAGAGTAGAGTAAATAATCACTATCAAAATACTTAATTCATGAAAGTGGGAATAAGCTATTTTAAAATAAAATTTAAAGTTTGAGAAAAAGTCTAATATACATATTTTTTGTATCCATCTCAACAACATATTGTGAAGTTTTCATTTCAAATAACTGCCTTCCGACATTTTCAGCAATTTACTAAAAGGTTCTTGCAGATAATAGAAATCTTGGATCATTCATGATGTTTTATTTTTTGCAATTGTTCAAGATTCATGGCATTATATTTTTCTTAACAATCCCCACCAATTTTTAATCAGATTGAGATCTGAGCTTTAGTTAGACCACTGCAAAATATTTACTTTAGAGTCTTCTAATCATTTCTCAAAAAACCTTGCATCATGCTTGGGGTCATTACATTGATAGACTATATCAGATCTCACACTGAGAGCTCTGGCAAACTCTTTTCAATTTTTACTAAGAATTTTGATTTATTGGTCTTATTTCATGATTCCTCTAACCTTGCCAAAGCTTTCAGCAACATTTCTCAAGAAACAATCACTAAACATAGAACTCGCACCACCATGTTTACAGTAGGATCAGTATTTTTCTCTTCAAATGCTTCACCTGTTCTTCTTAAAGCAAAGGACATGTCCTAATGACACACGAGATCCTCTGTGCATAGAAACGGCAAATTGAGATAGAAGAGATGAAGTATCAGCAAAGAAGGCAGAAAAATGGAAAAAAGCAAAGTGGGCACAAAAGATGAAAGCCCTGAAGGTCTAGCTAAGTAGCTATAGCTGAGATAATATTGTTCCTCTGGGGACATCAGTTCCCATTCTATAGGATAGACAAACCTAAACCAAATCCTATTTCCTCTCCTATGTCTCCTGAGGAAATTAAAATATTACACAATTTATACAATATTTGGTACAAATTTCAAATAAATTAAAGATTGAAAAATAACATTTAATAAATAATTCAATGAATATTTATTTTTGCATGACCTACAGCACAAACACCCTATTCATTGTTCAGCCTACATTTGACTGCCATTGGATAAAAATTTTTTCTTTAGAGTTCTGGAAAGATATTTTTTGAAAGATTTAAAGGAATATAAAAGTTACATGGAAGTGTATTAACTGTAATGATCATAATGATACCAATTTTACAATAGCTAAGATTACATTTTTACATGTTATGACCACCATTTTATGCAGGTTAAATTGTGTCAAATGAACTTGAAAAACCTCTAATGTAACTGCCAGAGATGAAACACAAAAGCAAAAAACAGGTCACACACTATAAATTTTCTTTAACGATCTCCTTTTTATAAACTTCTAAAATAGATTTCTGTTATTCAGAAAAAAATCCTATCTATTGACAGAGTGAATATTAATTTGTATAAAAATGAACTTACATCATATATAATACTTCACCAAAAATTTTATTATCAATTACTAGTTTATACCCAAGTAAACAAAATTTTTTTATAATGTTAAAGTAAATATTTTACAAATAAAGTCCCACCTGCAACCAAATCATTAAAAATGCAATTTTTATTGCTTTAAAAAATTAAAAACAAATTTTTATAACAGAAATTAAAAGTACAGATCTGGCAACAAGTCAAAGAACAAGGAACAAGGTAAATATTAGGCTCTATAAGAATAAACTTGTATCATATATAATACTTCAACAAAAATTATATTATCAATTGCTAGTTTATACCCAAGTAAATGAAAATTATCTACAAAAAATTAACAAGCTATCACCTCTATTATTACACCATCATTGGCAGACTGCAGGGTGTAATTTTAGAAATTTGTGGCAGAATGTTGAAGCCTCAGGCTAGAAGCTGGACCTCACAGTTGGGACTCCAGAGCTCTATTGCTGCAAGGATTACTCATTATACTGGGGACCTGGGAGGGGAAGGGAGAGGGAGGGACGGGTAGGTGCTGTGTGATAGATGCAGTTTTTTGAGTTTGAGTTAAGATTTTGCCAAAAGATTAATTTTTAATCAAGTGAATTTAGAAATAGCATTTTTGAATCATTAATGTTTTAGAAGACTGAGCTACTTAAATCCTTCATTACATTTTAAGGACTTTAATAACATTTTTTTATCTCCCTACCTATCAAGGGTTTTCGAGGGGAAGCTCCAAAAATGAGACAGTACATCACACATCAAGGAAAGCTTCAATTGCCAAGTAAAACTTTTGCAGATTCATGCACTCATTTTTTTAAAAAATCATTATTCTAGAGAACCATCATTTGGGCTATTATTAGCTCCTGTGGCAAAGTTAAATGCAGTTTCTCAACTCAAGTTGTGCCAGTAATTAGTCCTTTGAATAGTTGAATTCTATCAGACATGCATATTAATATAATAAAGTTTGTAACTTGTTCACTTTCATGTGCAATTAGCAAATCATGATCACTACTGGCATGTGGCAATATTACAACATTTTAAAAACATACAATATTTTGCCAAAGACTTTCAAATCTTTCACCTTGCTACAGAGGCTTCACATCCTAATTTACATAACATAGGAGCATACTGTAGTTGGTAGCTGTCTTATTAGGAGAACATGTTGTTATGGCACCAATTCCACACTTAACAGTAAAATTACATTGAATATATTCTCACGCAAACCTAATGTAGCCGATTTTATTCCAAGACATCAAACCGGATAATCATTCTTAATTTACATCATCCAAAAACAAAGGTAGACTAGAGTAACCCTTACAAGCCTCCTAACACGTGGGAAACACACAAGTAGAGCATAGTGTGTTTTTATAGAGTTTAAAAATACAGCTTCAAGGTATTTTTCAACACAACAGGATACATTCCCCCGAAATTGCACTAACTGGTAATTCCAACCGTTATTCCCCATACCGACAGTAACATTGTTACACCATCTTCATTTCGCGTAGCAATCGAGCGCCGAACTCGAATAAGCAAAAAGTATTTAAGAAGCAATTCGGAAAAATACCAGTCTTTCCAATACGAACATTGAACTATTGTTCATCATTTTCATGAGCAGATAAAATTAATCATTTAGAATTACTGAACTGCATGGCAACAGCGATAGCTACACATACGTTTGTGCAATTTCGACTCCGCGCTATAGCGCCGTTTAGCAAGTGCAACGCACACGGCTCACCTTTTCGGGCCGTTCCCGCAACTGCAACTTCTAAATGTGATAACCACAGATCAATTACATGTGTATCTGATTTGTAGTGAAAACTTTACGCTAAGCGTAAATAATAAAAACTAGAGCAAAGCGAGAGCCTATGTAACATTTACTTCTCGTTGATTTTGTTTTTAACAATACTTTAAAATATGTAGCTTAAGTTTAAATAAATACCTATAGGTTTTTTCAATTTTTGCATAAATCATTGCACGCTCATATCTATATTGCACACCTCAAATTTTATATTTTTTGGCATATTTTTCTATTAGGCGTTAAGTTAAGCTTTCAAGAGAACGATATTTTTTTATTGCTATCTTATTTTGCTTCCATCAAGAAAAACTAGAATAAATTCGCTCTAGTCGAATTCTGGTGTCGAAATTTTCTTATTTCACGGAAACTATTCAACAATTATTTATACATGGGTTGCATAAGTGTTAAAATTGGTTTTTAAATTTCATTTTATCTGAGGTATTAGCTAAACATGTCTGATCTTTAACAATGAGCGAGACCTGTTTTTTTACCACTAGTTCGCAGTGTAAGTCAGGCAAGATGTGCATTGCCGATTTAACTTATTCGCTTTGTAGTAATGTCGTTGGATCAGCTATGCCAAGCTAAAGGAAAACCTTGTTTTTAAAATGAATTTCACTTTCATTGTTTGAATATGGAAAATACACAAACCAACTTTGTGGTTCAAACTCAAACTTTGGAGTAGAGAATTTATGTTGCACTTAGCGCATGATTTCGCAGACGATATAATCATAAACATTTCGCGAGATACACAGGGGTGGGTCAAATCGGTAGAAGCATGAGAGATTTTCCTTGAACATGACAACAAGCTCTATGTTATGAATTCTTATTTCGTATTCATAAGTTAATTTTGCTTTAGATAGACATTCGACAGTACGAAGTGACCTAAGATGCGCTACATTATTGGTTCGTAAAAGACTAAATTGTTGAAGCCCTTATTTAATGCAAGAACAGCCGAAATTTTCAAGAAGTGCTCTCACAAGGACCAAAACAGAATTTGAAAAGTAGGGAAAAGTCTTCAGTCGTCAGAGCTTTCACGCATATTAAAACAGACTAACGAGTAATAGTTCAGAACCTCCACAGAACTACCCTTTAAAAAGCTAGAAAATGAAAACATGATTTAATCAGCTCAATTTTGAAAAAACTGTAAGCCGTAGCTCAATAACGCTGTTTATTAAAGAAAAGCAGCCATCATAGACTTTCTGCTCTTCCTACAAAATATTCAAAAGGGGTTGGACTGGAGTATGTATCACAAAACCCTGTAGGCGGGAGTAAAAAAAACCTCTATTAATTCCAACAAGTTTTACTGTTGGGTTTTCAAGGCCTTACAACTACTGACGTGGTGAAGGGTGTAGGGAATGTGTAGTTTGAGCTTCTTTTTCCAAGAGAAGTACTCTCCGGTTACGTAAAATGCGTTGCCTATGCCGGGATTCGAACCCTGAACGTCCCGGCTGTGAGGCCATCATGCGAACCAGTACGCCATGGAGCCCACTGGTCCAGAGAAAGCAAGTAATATTCTTCGCAAAGTCCTCCTATTCGGTTTCACTCATTGCAGCATGAATTGATGCGTGGAGGCAGTCCTCGCTGTTTTATCGATATGTGTATTTAAAAAATTCATTGAAATATAGGAGTGAACTCGTAATTATTCGTAGTATTTATCCAGTCCTTGTACCAGCGAAAGCCAAAGTGACTCGCATCTTGTTTACTGGAGACAGTCACGCTCATCCTCTTTCGGAAGATAGCTTCATGGGCTGCTCGTGCTATACTACTGTCTCTATTTGTTATAATTACTTCTTTAAAATCACAAAAACAAAAATTGTATGTTTGTTTTACGCCCCGGGCAGACAAACCCATCATACAAGAGTATGGAGAAAGCAAAAATAAATTATTAGACATAAAATTGAAATTTTTTTATTGACAGCAATACATAAAACATAGATCTTAAAATACCGATATGATCAAAATCATCAAAATTCTGGAGAAATTAAATACGTACTAATATTGCTATGTAAATCATTGCACAGATCCTGCTGAAGATTGAGTCAACGCGACCATGAAGACCCAATCCAAAGAGGCTGTTTTGTGAGTGCACCATTACCCAAATCTGGAAGCAGTTACAGTGAGATGATATTTTTCACCAGTTAAAATATTTCATACTTTATATTCGACACGTTACAATTTTTTATGTTTCTGGCCAGAATTACTTGAGCATTGTTACATTCAATACATTTCGTTCACGGATGCAGAAATTAAAACATACATAAACGAATGAGTTTTGAGAATTTGTATTAGTAAACACACGATTTCTTAACTCAAGCAAGCTCCGACATACCTCTTGAGGACATGTCCGGTTCACATGGTTTCTTCTTCGCCTTCATTAAATATTACCCTTACTTTTCGTGACTGGGCCCTCGTAGTCTGCTTTGACATTGTGAACGCCTGTAGGAGTTGAAGGTTTTCCGCTTTTGGTTTTATTTCCGTCACCGTCAGACGACTTCTTTCCTGTAGAGACATCGTTAATTTTCACGCTCATCTCTGTAGAGCACCGCTCGGGCTTACTTGCTTCGCTGCCTTCTGCAGACAAGCTGGAGCTGGCAGGACAAAGGGTGTTTTTGGGACTTTGCTCATCGGTGAAAGAAGCCTTCCTTTCAATAGAAGTATTTGCTTCTGATATCGAAGAATCACCGACTTTTGAACTACTTTCCAAAGAAGCAGAAAAGTTCAAAGATTTATTCAATTTTATCGGTGTAGAGCTCTCCGATTTGATATGTTTTTTACGTTCTATTGGATTATGCGCTGCAACTTCTGAGCCTTTTTTGATTTCACAATACTTTGCACTGGTCAATTCACAGAGAGAGCTTTCAGCCGGTTTCACATTTGATGCGTCGAGAGAAGAGCGGTCTTTGTTAGCGCCAGATTCTTTTGAAGTCTTCGTAATATTTTTGTCTTGCTCGTTAGCCTGCACAGCTGGCGCTTTGAAAGCAACGGCGTGACTTGACGTAAATAACTCATGACTATCCGAACTAACTATACTTTTTGGAATGGAGTTTTTTCCCGTACCAACTTCAGCTGCCACTCCAATACCACTGCTAGGCTTCGCTAAAAATTCTCCAGTTCGCTTGTTCTCAAACTTTGAAGATACTTCGTATGCCGCGCTATTTTTTACAACAGTCTTCTTCCGTTCTTTGAAGGTTGCAAGGTCCTTCATGGATTTGGTCTTTTCAGTAGAGGTGTGTCCGGGTTCAGGTCTCCGAACCTGAGCGTTTATGGACTCGGTGCGCGGACCTGGAGTCTCGTCCCCGTGTTGGTTGACTCTGAGGGGCAAGTTTTGCTCAGAAGACTTGCATTTCTTGTTAACAGCCTCAGTGTAGAATTTCTGACCGAGCTTTTCCAAATTAAATTTCTTACTACAAGACTTTATCCCATCTTTGCCTGAAAATGACGAAGACTCACGTTTTTTCTCAGAATTAGACTTTCCTTCATCCTTTTTCTTGAGCTTGATACTTTTCTCTCGGTTTTCCCGTTGATTATTTTTAGTAGACGAGCTTGGTCGTGGCCCTTCAAGGGCTTCTGTTTCAGCCGGGTCGTCAGTTCCTGCAATCGCTCCTGAATTATTTTTCTTAAGCTTTGAATTTGATGGCAGGTGGACGGACGAGAAACTCTCAGACTTCAAAGGAACAATTTTTTTTAATTTTGCACCCTTAGCATCCGTCGCTTTTTTATGTTCAATTGCATCGTCAGACTTCCTCTTGCTCTGCCTAGCGAGTGACGTACTTGGAGAATATTTAAACACCTCGTCATCAGGGCCTTCGCAAGCTTCATCGCATATCTCGTCTCCCTTGAGTAGCTTTTTCTTTTGCTTCAAATTTTCCCTCGCATTTTTTTCTGTTGTATCCCTGTAGACTGTTTCTTGGGAAGGAGATCCATCAGATGACTTTTTCCGTAGCTTAGCAGAATATTTTGAACAGATGCTGCTTTTCTGCTTGTCATGTTTTTTAAACTGATTCGATTCAGATGATGATGACCTGTCTCGCTTTTGAACTTTTTGCTCGGGCGTTTTAATCGTCATCTTCACGTGTTCTAACCCAACGTCAGGCGGTGACTCTCCAAATGAACTGTCATCTTTTTTTGATGATAAACCCTGCGAGTCAATTTCATCTTTTTCTGCTACATTCATCTCTTTCGCGGGCAGCTGTTTCAACTTTTTCGATCTCGTGATGATATCCTTTTCTCTCCGGCGTTCTTTCTTTGGTGTCGAAGGTGCTTGCATTTTATCAAGGGTATATAGCTCATCTGATGGAACACTTTTAACACAGCCAGAGTTTTTGTCAATGTCATCCTTCAAGACATCTACGAATGATGACGATTTCGACGCCGTTCCAGTTTTGTTACCTTCGTGCAAGTCACGGGAGCGACGTTGCGTTCTACGTGGCTGATGCTCCAACTCGAGACTTGATGGAGGCAACATCCCCAAATCTTCGTTGGAAGAAAAACTATCATCTGATCTATCTTTGCTGGCTTCAGCTCGAGCCAACCATTTTGACTTTGGCCCAAAGAAAGTTTTCTTCGGAGGAACTTCTTCTTCTCTTGACTCTTTGTGAGTGTCTTGCAGTTTACAGGAGAGGTTCGAGCCCGAACCTATGTCTTCCAGTTCAACGGTGACCACTTTTAAATTTTTTCGTGGATTCTTCATGGATGAAGTAAGGTCTCCATCTGAATCAGCGAAACGAGAGGGCCTCCGTCTAAACCTGGGAGATTTTTCTTCAGACGGGCTTTTCTCTTCAGAATTTTTCTCCTGTAGCTTTATTTGAGACTCTGAACGACTTTCTTCTTTTCCTGAAGATTCACAATGAACTTGTTTCGGGCTGTTCTTTTTGGTAGATTCTTGTGACACATCAACTAACCCGAATCTTTCGATACTCCTTTGAGAGCTCGTGCTGGTTTTATTACTGTCTTTAACGGACTGATCACATTTCTCCTCGACTACTTCAGCATTAACAAAACCAGGTGACTCGTCTTTGAACTCGTCTATTGGAACGTCCGTCGCGGTGGAGTGTACGAATGATCCAGTTTTATTCTCACTCGGAGATAGAGCAGAGGATCTTTGGCTTAGTTTCTGTATGTGAGTTTTTAGTATCTCTTGGAAGGCTGATTTGACCAAGCGAGACTGAACAGCCATACTGACTTTCTTCACAGTGGGTGGGATCCTTGCCAAAATCCCTTTTTTAACCTCCGTGTAGCCGTGTGTTTGCGCCCAGGCCCGTATGGCCCCCTCAGGTATGTGGCGGCTGTTTTCGAGTCCCAACCATGAAAGCAATTTCAATTTCGCCAATTCCGGCAAGCAGAACACGGTCAAACTTGGACATGCTCGAACATCGAGCGATTCCAAAGAACTCGCTAAATTATCGACAAGTATGTTTATTGTATCTTCAGCTACCATTACACAACTGCTTAAATCCAGGTGAACGAGACGCAGTTGAGAGCAGATGAGCTTGACACTCACATCAGTGATAAGTGCATTCGACAATGACAAGTGAGTCAAATTTTTCAAGCGAGAACACTGCTGATTCCTAAATCCAGGTCTCTTGGACACAGGAGACGAAAACATTAACGCTACAGTATCGTCATTAATACCCTGTACAAAATTCACGTTAAGTTTAGCAAGAGGAGGACAGTAGCAAGTGGCAATTTCCCGAACTTCCCCCCAACACAATCCCTCCATTTCAAGCTCACTGAGTTGAGGTAGGCGCATCAAAAGCCACTTGAGCTGGGGCTGGGTAATGTGTACCCAGTTCAGCGTCAGCTTACCAGGCTGTCTACGCACGATGCCCTCTAGCTGGTCACGCCTAACGGACTTATTGGGCGGCAAGGTTATGTGCTGCCACAAAGAAGGATGCATCGCCCACCTGGCCCACTCTCTGCACACACGCATGACGGACAAGATGTCGGAGACGGGCAGGAGTTTGAAGACGCACAGAAGCACAAGGCCACACATATTGGCAGGCTTGTTGTTCTTCAGGGGACTCTCGTAGTCAACGAGGCCGGCATCAGCTCGGCTCAATTCGATGGGGGCGGGGCGCACCACCCACTGAGGGGCGACCAGAGTTTTACTGACCCTAGCCTGGAGCTGCTCCCAGGTTGGCATTGGAGGCGGAGCGGTTTCGCCACTCTGCCCAACAAAGAACAATATATTATTACTCACTTCATCCACAAAAATAATAAATAAAATTTAGACCACAAGATGCATATTGAAAATATTCAATAAATAATAAGGTACAACTAAGAAGTGGTCAAATAGCTTTAATAAAAAATGTTCAACTCAAACAAAGGAACACATTTTCTAATTAGAGGGAGAGTTTGAAGTAACCGTGTCACACTTGAGCGGTGGTTCCCCGTACATCGTTCGGCATCCTAATCGAAAATCGTACGTAGAAAAGTTTTTCAATGCAGTAAAAGAGCGCAGTAATAGACGCTATGGCACTGCCTGGATAGATTACGAAGCGGGATAAACGTCGCACCTCTGGAGCTTCAACACAAGACTGGTGCCATAATCGTTTCGAAATGCAAGATAGATATTTTCTCTCCTTTACTGAGAATAACAACCATTCGAGTCAACAATCTTTCAGAATTATGATACTATTGGCTGTACGACATTTATTTTTTATTTTGTGGGCTCCATGGCGTACTGCTAGCGTGATGACCTCGTAACCGAGAGGACCCTGGTTTAAATCTCGGCTCAGTCGTCGAGGCATTTTCACGTAAGCAGGGAGTACTTCCCTAGGAAAAGGAAGTTTATACCACACATTCCTCACCACGCCAGTAGTTGTAAGGCATTGAAAACCAACGGTAAAACATGTTGGAATTAATAAAGGTTCTTATAACAAAGCTATACGCAGTAATTAAACTGTAGGGAACCGACACTAAAGAAAAATAATAAATATCCCTCATTATTTAGCCTTTTACCCAATGTACTGTGAAACTGTTTCGGAAGAATCGCGGCAAACCTTCTCTCAAACTTAATTCCGAACACCTATCTAACCTCCGGTACTGGAAGTCTTCGTTATACGGCAATTCTTTATTCTTTCTCATGTGACTATTTTCATGGCTGTAGGGGTGCCTTTCAACGCGCTGAAACGACGCGTGTACCGGCGTGTTGAAAGGAACACAGATATGAAGTGGTGGTGGTAGTAGTACGGATAGCAGCGCTCCAGCAATTCAGACTATCTCGCACCGAAAGAGTAGGGACGATTTAGTACGGACTTAGGAGAACGGGAAATCTATGCCCAAGATGAGTGCCAACACAAGATCCCCAGCGCATAGAAACAGCAAGTTAAGAAGGAATAGGAAGAAAAGATGAAAAATAATCAGCGAAAAAAGAATGAAAACGGAAAGAAGCGAAGTGGGCACGAAAGTCTAGGTGAATGATTTCATAGCAGGATTACTGAGCTTATTAAGACGAATAAATCGGCAACTTCAGTTTTTCTTTCGGTTCTCAAATATTGCGAATTATTTTTTATTTTCAGTTAGAACTGTCTCTTAGTCTAAATTACAAACCTGCATTGCAAGGCCTGCATTGCAAGGTTTGACAACTTCTGCACTGTAGAACCAAAAGTTATCAGCCTCGTAAACGCCTTTCAGAGAATTAAGAAGTAAAATATGTCAAAAAATACTTTTCCGTTCATCAATGACATTTAGTCGTCCTGCAGTGCAACGGGCTCAGTTCACGGTCAGTGAAATAGAACTAACGTCAAGATAGCGAAGTCTTACGCTGAAACTGGTTAAATTTGCTTGAACCCACCGTAGCGCTGGGCTCGAAATAGAAATCGATGAATTGATCTAGACGATTTATTGATTTTGACTCGACAATAAAAATATTGTGCACAGTCCGTCAACAATTACGACACACTTGTGCCGCCAATAAACGCTGCAAAGGCTAAATCTCTTCAGAGGTCCCGTAGACCATAGGGGACTGTGTTGATCTCCGGTCTCCCTGGCAGATTGTGCTCATAAGCCATCTTCTCTCTCCCATCCACTTCCGTAACAGGACGCCTATTCAATTGCGGTTATCGCAGTGAAGCTGGTACCCATTTATGGACCTGGGTTTCGCGCGGCGCTTCGGGTTAGACTTCCATTTCCATGAAGTAGTAGCACATTGTAACCTCTAGAAAATCGTCGAATATTTCCGGATCCGAACCTAGGATCTCCGAAGGGCAGATAAGTGCACTGCCACCTAGCCACAATGCCCTAAGGCAACCATTATTTACTCGAGCATCCTATCAACTATGAAGTACAATTCTTCTTAACTTCAAAACAAAACTAAGCTTTTACGAGAAAATTTCACCCAAAATAATTACGTCACGTTCACCCTATTTAAAAACCTTGTTAATGTTCCATGAGAGCAGTTGTGATGCTTAGTCAACGATCATGTCATTATCACACTAATGAGTACATTACGAACTAAAAAAATTCGATCAAGAGTTAATTAGACAGTTGCATGGTAGGATTAGCCAAGTTCCTTTTTCATAATTTGGAAACCATGCATCCAGAGGTTAGTTCGAAGCTCATGCTGAATCTCGCGAGCTTAATTAAGACAGGTAATATCACAGAATGTGACTTATTTAACCTGGCAAAAGCGGTTACATAGAAATTATAATAAGTATAGGAAGAGCTCCACAATGCAGTGATTAAATCACAACGCTAAGCATTTTTCATCAGTACAGTACCAGTGGGTCTTTGTTATTTTACCTTCGTTTAATCACCGTCAAAGAGCCCCCGTGTTGTGTCGTCATCAAAACTCAATGACAGGAGCAGCAGTGAACTCCACAAGCAAAAAAGAAACGAAGTTAGTTAGCCTTCGCGCTTGACGGAAACGAAGAAGGTGACTGATAATTGTACGTTCCACATCGACAAGCAGGAAGAAATACTAGGCACTTCGTACTGCTGAACGAAGGAAAATTAAACCACGAAATCGACTGAACTACTTAGTGTATTTCTATATCACGACAAGAGATAAAATACACAATGCCAAGATGAATTTTTTGAAATAATTTATACAACACCTGGCATGGGTGTGGCAGATAATCACAAACTAGACAATTGTCAAAACTTGCGTCTGTCAGCGGCTGTAACACGCATTAGTGCTCTCCTTAACAAGACTACATCATTTCATACGAACAAAAAAAGAAGTGTTATAATGCTGTTCAAAATTGAAAAAATGAAGCTCATTGTATACAGCTTGAAAACTAATGCCTTGCATCTTCTGACTATGGTTACGGACCTTTCAAGGCTAAAGGTGTAGCTATGATTGCTTCCATGTGCCCATTACTGATACTGTAACGGGCAATATTTCCTGTGACGTGCACAGGATTAAGAGAAGTTCGGCTATACAGGTCCGCAAACATCGCTTTATCCATCAAACTGGGGACGCTATTCAAAACAATGCAGTGAAGTGCAAGAAATTATCGAGCTTTGAAAACGACACCAGTAGGCATCATCCTGTAGACTTGGCGTGGAACAGTTCACGCTCAACACCTCTGGCACTGTACTGGAATAATGTCTAGCGCTTCTTGAAAATATGTACAAGAAAATTATACCAGCAAAACCTCGGTTGAAACAGAAAAGGAGTTTATATACAATGAAGACTTCATGACTCCAGGTTAGCTCAGAAATAAATGAGAGCTCCATTCTTCTTATTAAATGTAGGTATAAGTTACATCACTAGAATGCAAGCGAGATCCACTTAGTTGCTTCCCAGGATAACACAAGAAATAGAAATGAAGACAATGTACATACAAAAGGCAACAACGGTAGCTTAACTTTACTGTGGCTGATATAATGAGTTGTCCTACCGCCAACAACTCGGACAATTTGGTAACATCGACAGCGGACAAAGAGCAGATGCTAACTCCAGTCTTCTAGTCTCGATCCCATCGCTGAGGTTCACGATACAAATTTTGAGGTTATTTAACTCTTCCGTCAGCAACCAGAATAAGAAACTAGAACAAACCTTAATAATTCTTCAGGTTTTAGAGGTTCCCGAAGAAATTTACACAATACATCGCGTTCAATATCGTTCCGGGAAATTTTTTCGTACACTGCATTCCAATACCAAACACTCGATTTTTCAAGACAAAGTTCAAACTGGCTCTTCTCATCTCACCCATACACGTCAAAAACAATGGGCCACGAAAATTGAGTAGTATATTAAAATAGTAGATCACATTTTCTTAAATTATGTTCACAGACTGCAAATAATCGAAAGAGAACGGACAGAGCACAAGAAATTAAACACCTCATGCGGTTCTAAAAGTTTTCTGACTGACCTTGCTACAATGAGATAATACTAATAAAAAGAGGACAGAAGATAAAGTACACAGAAGTAACATAGATGTAAATCACTTAATAATCGCAAATATTATTGGGAAAACGTAGTTGAAAAACGACAATAATAAATTGCAAGACATCGAGAAAATCACTAGAAACTCGTCACATAGCTCGGCGAACACTTCCAGATGCGCGTCAAATAACAATCAAACCATCCCTCGATTAAATCGGAAAAAAATTAAAGCAAAAATGTAGTTCTAAATTCCGAACAACGCGTGGCTTGACATAATGTAGAAGAATACCAAAGAAGAAAGTGAATGAAACCAGAAATAATCGATGACGTTCATATACGACATTTCTATGAGGTCGAAAACTGGACCTCTAAGGCGTAAATTGGAACTTCCTCGACTTCCTCTGCTGTTTGTTGTTTCCTTTTAAAAGAAGGAATCAAGACCTTCTTGTACGGCAAAATTTCAATCTAATTAGAAGCCACCAATGTCATACGTGTCTAATCTAGAATTTTAAATAGCTCGCATTGTTACTCAGTTTTAGACCTGCCTCAAAGAAAAGCAGAATCTTCTTTCGAAAAAGCGTCGCTCATGAAGACCCAGTATTGAGTGATGCACGTCGCCACTCGGTGCACCATCACACATGACAACAAAGTAACGCGAGGCGCAGAGTTTCGCAGCACAAATGAACAGATTTTTTCCAGTAGATTTCGTGACCGTAATATTAAGTACACCAATCCTTTTACTTCAAAGCAAAATTCTAATAAAAGAAACTCGAAGCAAAATCAAATTAAAAACACCATCAGCAATTTAAAGACTGAATTAATCCGCAGTTTCTTCATTATTGATATTGCAGCCGTGCAGATATCTCACACAGAACCTTTAACCCCCGAAAAACAACTCGCTCGATCCCTAAAACAAATGAATTTGGATCGAGCTGTCCCTATCTTTGGTGAGAATATACCGGTGGTATACATAAATCCCGTTGATAAATTTACTGGTAAAATTATAGGAAGTCTATTTCCTCGTTATTTATACGCGAGGAGCTCATCACACAGCAGTTACCTCAGGTAAAGGGGTAGGCGAGTTTACAGAACTCACAGATTTAGGAACAAGTTCAATTTGCTTCTGGAAATTGGTAGAGGCAGCTATGAGAGTTTGGGGCCCGGGAGGGGAATCGTGATCGTAGAGCGATGCAGAGGTAGGCAGGTGGGCTGGCTCAGCGTCCGCCAGCTTCACTTTAGTTTCGTCTTCAGTAATGTCGGTGCCCAATTCTGACAGCTGTAACGCCTATCAATTGGGAGAACCAATCGATAGAGAGAAACCAATATTAGATAACTATACAAAAGAAACATGAACCATGAACATTGCCTACTGAATGATGCAAGCTAGATTGAAACTTGATGGGAGAACAAACTTGGAGCTAGACCTACACTCGCTACACATTCACACGCCAACAAAATGACTGGCATGACTACAAACTACAACGTATTAAGAGTAAGGTTAAGCATATCGTACAGTCCAGAAGAAAGCTATGAAAAAAGCAAAAATATCGAGGAGTAAAGTCACATTAGGTGGGATACAAAGCACAGAGCTAGGCTAAGACGGAAAATAAAGCGTTATTCACAGATCTGACTTGCTGCTGTAGAGGAAATTGTCCAGCACAAAACAGGCACACAACGCACGTGTCAATAGTAAGGACGACATGAAGTGAAACAGGTCGGTTTAACCACTGCCACGATTCAAGAGAGGAGGGAGAGCCAATCAGGTTTCCTTCCGAGTTCGGGCACACAAGCCGTCGTAATGACGAGAGTGCGAGTAGCAAGCATGATACGTTCCTACGATACGATGTGCAGCTTGCAATGTCGTGCAAAGCTTTATCAAAAACCGACATAGAGAAGCTAAAAATGCATATCTGTAGGCCTAATATTATAAGACACGAAAATAGTAGCAATGCAGATTATATCATTAGTAGCTTTAAATTAAGAAGACTCGAGCAACCGCTAAGTTATACAGACCACATGCACGTCACCTCTTAGATGCACCCGGCATCTCCAACACAGCTCGTCCTCCGCGATACGAACAGTTTTGAAAATTACTGAGGTTTTAACCCGTCAACGGTCAACGTCGACACATGCACCCGCCGTGGTTATGGCGGTTACACGGTCCCTTGTTGACTTGTGTACTCGCCATGGTTGTGGTATTCGCACATCGATTATACAGACCATGTGAATCCATTGCTGGCCATTAGGGCAGTGACTATTTAAAGGTAAATGTCATCCTCGAGGTTTTACTTACTCTCTTCAACTGTGATGAATAGACAACCCCTGTAGCAACACTCGCCCACGTTACCTCTTTGTACATTTATGAAATGGTGATCACCATGAGATTATTAATCCTACAACAGGAAAACTGGAGTAATTAGCAGAAGGTGTGCACCCTAGTACCAGCCATCATGCAACTATTAACACGTTGGCTCCAATGTGCACGACCACCAGAAAGTGTCAATGTGCCTTACAGCGCCGACGGAGTATCATTTCAATTCGTACTGCAGCAGCCAACGCATTAGTGAGCTAAATGAATAGCCATTTGATAGCATCGTATCGAGTTCGAACTACATAAAGAAGCCACGGCGTTGCTAGTGAGAACCTCAGACCCATTTCTCCTCACCTTTTTAGTGTGGACGCCAGCGGTGGCGCTGCTGTCACTGCTGCTCGCTGCTGACAGCCTTCCACGAGCGCTCTGTAAAAACCGAATGATTTCAATGACGAATTCGAAAAATTGAGCTCAGCCTGAGATTGCGTGAAAATGCAAAATATACCGAATTGCTAAATCCCAAAATTATCTGCCAAACGACAATGAAACAGCTCGGAAAATCTCACCACAACATTTCGCCGCACCAGTTCCACCTGTCCTTCACCAATGTTGAGAAAATTCTTTTACGCACAAACTCATCTCTCTGCACATTTCAATAGTTATGCGCTCATCACAAACCCAATAAGTATTAACTTATTCGAGTCCAATAAATTATCATAAAGATTATCATGAGCCATTTATAGAGCGTGACTTAGACAGGCTGTGGTCAGGTTACACAATCGAAAACCACACAGAAAATCCAGACAAGTTGTTTACCTTGTATTCCTTGTCGTACCCAGCATTGATGCACTCTGGGCATTCCCAGCTATTGGGGTAGTCTTCATTGATGATTCCTTCCACACCCTGCACACGACAGAGAGAGTCACACACTGCATATAGTTTACTTCAACAAAGCGATGCCATAAGACTCATCAACAGGGCATGCTATGCTACCAGAAAAAAATTAATAGTCAAAAGATGATTTATTGATAATCCGCATACAATGTAATTCAACGCGAATGATAGCAAGTGAACTTTATTCGTGTGCACATCTACACAGAAACGTCTTCATTTGAGTGACGTAACTCGCGCAAAAAAGAGGAACACGCCTACGTATTAAGCACCACGTCAAGTATTCTCAGCACAGAGTTGCGGCAATACCCACCGGGACGTCGATGCAACTCGGGTGACACACTTTGAAGCAGATGCTGCACTCCATGAGGGAGCTGGGGGTCTCATCCTTCACTTTCTTCTCGTACACGCTGAGCATCCTGCCGTCCAGACCGCACAAGTAGCACACGGCGGGCGCAGGCAGAAGTGGCTGCAACAGAGAGGCGAGTCAACGTACCGCAAGGCGTCCTCTCCAGAGTAGCGTTGGGTGATGTAGGAGTGCACAATGCCAGCCAAATATAAGTTTGTCCATTAAATGCAATAATTTCTTGCTCCTCCGTAAACATAGATTAAGGGGAACCAAGTTACTATTTTTAAAGTTTATAAATTTTAAAATAGGCTAGAAAGAGTGGCTAAATCTGGCCAGCTAAGTCTGTGAGCGCAGGAAGAGGAAAATGAAACCTCGAATAATGCGAGTTTGATCTGACAACAGAAAATCGATTACGGGAGTTCGCTAGGTTCGAACCGCATCCTAGAACAGAGATTTAAGTCATCCGAATAATACGAATCTCAGCAGTCTGTAACATTTGAGCCGCTCTCTTCAAAAGGCCATGCATGCAAGATCGGCCAACGAAGTGGTTGAAGTTTTCTAGAACTAGAGAATTCAAACAAAGAAATATGGCTAATGTGAGGCCTAAAAGGCATTTAAGGCCCTCGTAAGGAGACCTTGCAAGGTCCCCAACAGCGACCACAGTGCAGACTAATTCGACTGACCGTTTTGAGAGTAACAGTCACATTAGTTTAAGGAGAAAACCATTGCAGAACTCTAGAACTCGAGTTAGCTCACCAGCGGGTGCAAAAATTACCTTATTTCATTGTTAGTGCTCACCTTAGGACACTTCTTGAGCTTGCAGCGTTGCTTCAAAATTCCCGAGCCGCCATATCTGGTCATGTCGATGCAGAAGGAGCACTGGCGGCAATCTGGACGTGTGCAGTTCTCGCACACACGGCCTGCGAATGAACACACAATACTGACCACGGAGAGATCGCATGTTGTCACGGAGAGGTCGAGTGAGTCATACTTAGACCACGATTCTAAATACATGGACTTGTAACGACATCAATAGTAAAAACTACAGTGACATTGAAACTAAAAAAGCTCCTTTAAAATGCCTCTCTAAGAATACAAATGTGAGGACTTTTTAAAAATTCTTTCCCAGATGAAACCGCATCGAGAAACGATGGCTTTCTATATTAATTATTAAGTAACAAAAAAGTGCCTTATTTTTCAGCCGAGACAAATTGAGACGCTTGAAAAACCCTCAATGCTGCAAAATTAAACAAAAACAAACAACACCAAAAACAGACAATTGAATAGCAGAATCAAAGTAATGAACCACAATCGATGTTGACCGCGACACTCACAGCGAGTTCTTCTGTAGCGAATTTTGCTGACATTCGGAGGGGGCACCCTGACGACGGGGCCCTCGCCCCGCGGCCTCTTCACGCCAGTTTGTCCTTCCGAGGAAGTGCGCTTGATACCAAACCGCATCGGCTCCTGTAATAACAACATTCAGTAGAAGAAAATTGGCGAGTAAAACACACGCCACAGTCGTAAAGGCAACACAAAAGTTTTCATTTAAACAATTGTAAAATATCCAAAATAAATCTTTACAGAAAACAATGATCAATTACTGTAAAAATTCCTCACCCTCTGCCACCACTCGAGGACGGGTTTGCTGGTCATGGCCAGTTCAGGCCGGTCGAACCTGTGAACCTCAACCAACGTTTTCACGTCCTGTATGAGGGGCACGGGGTCAGCTACGAGGTCAGGCACGTTCTTGCGCGTGTTAGGCAGCGAGTGAAGGTACATGACGATCGCCTTCAGCCCGTGCAGCTCGTAGCGCGTCAGGTGTACATGCTTCGACTCCTTCTGTTGTTCATCGTCGCCCTCCTGCACAAACGCACCGCACCAACTTAACCTCAGAATGGTAACACCAGAATGGCAAGCACGGAATGGCAACCCCGCAATGGCAACCCCGCAATAGCAACCCCGCAAGGGCAACCCCGCAATGGCATCCCCGGAATGGCAACCCCGGAATGGTAACCCCGGAATGGCAACCCCGGAATGGTAACCCCGGAATGGTAACCCCGGAATGGTAACCCCGGAATAGCAACCCCGGAATAGCAGCCCAGGAATGGCAACCACGGAATGGTAACCCCGGAATGGTAACCTCGAGTTTTTCATACCTCTTAGTTTACCTTTCATTCTTGCTATGGATTAAAAACTAATCCTTAACGTAACTTTGGATTAAGGTTTCGCATTCCAGGGTTAAAAGAAGATCCGCAAGGGAGCGAATGCTGCCGTCACATCAAATCCCTCGTGTTGCTGGTAGAACTGCTGCCTGTCAGTTTCTAGAAGTCGTCAACAGTGAAGTGCTCACAATGACAAGTAGATAGATGCCAAACACGGACATCAACAGACAACAATGCACCCACAGCTGCACACTGCCAAAAATGTTAAATCTTGGTTCAAGTAAAATTTCATCAAGAGTCTTCTCCGCACAACACAATCGCAACACTTCAACACAATGGAACCAACACGCGTAGTGCTGAACCCGAAACCAAGAAGCTGATTCCTGATCACATCATCAGTGAATAGACTATTACATCAACAGAATGAGACAACATAATAATTCAAACAATTGTTATCATGACCATTCAAACAATTAACTAATCTATTTCTCTCAAAGTGATGAAGGTTCAAACAAATCATTGCACTGCATCATATCAATGAAAATTTCCTACACGACATGATTTTAAATCTTCTGAAAAATATTACAATTACAATATCTTAATTGATCGACAAACTAAAGCAGAAGTCGCATTCCTTCCTCCTAAGAGATGCTCTACTAGAACTGTTATATTACTCTGAGTGAGCTCTGTGAGTTGCTAAAATCTATAATAACACCACAACTTTAGAAAATGCTCTGAAATTGTTAACTAAAGTGGCTATAGAGCCCTTTCCTAGCAAGCTGCAGGTGCTCCTTACTAGCAAGCTGCAAGTGCTCCTTACTAGCAAGCTGCAGGTGCCCCCTTACTAGCAAGCTGCAGATGCCTCTCCCAGCAAAATGAAGCCTTCATGAACAAGTGCCTGGCAGGCTTCACAACCAGTGAACACTGAACACGACTGTTAAGGCCACCACTCACCGCATTTTCAGAACTGTTCAACTTCTTCACGGCAGCGAGCAACTTCTCGTGCTCAGACGGGGGCAGGCAGAGGTGTGTGCGGCCCAGCAGCACGTGGACGTAGCGCTCTAGCACGTACCACAGCATCTCTGTGAAGAACGGGTACCGGAACTTCTGCGGGACCTGAAAAGAGTTCAAGAAATTTAAAAAAACGAAAGCTTAATAATAAACGTAATAAAAGGTGATAATTATTTGCAAGACATTAAATCATGACGGATATTAAAATCGTTACACTCAGATTTGCTTGTCGTACTTTTAATGGTAAGAGAGAATTCACTCAAGCGAAAAGCATCTCCTTTTTCATCAGGAGAAGACAATTAGCAAAACACAATGGAATATGAACGCTTGAACCAATGGTTGCACACTTTCTTTTTGAGTAGTTATGACGAGACGACAAAATTTTGTGTCAACAGCTGAAGCCATTGACCCTCATTAGACTTCTATGACCTTGAAGACGTAGCAGCGAAGGTCACGGTAACGAAGCCAGATTTGAACAATGCCAGCACAATGGAGCACTGACAAGAACACGTCACTCTTGAACTTGAACTACTCTTACATTTTCAAGTTCAAGATTATATAGAGTTCAGGTAGGTTTTCCTTTTTGCACTTTTAAAGCAACAAAATTGCGTTTTTAACGATTTGATTGCAGGTGAGGGGCTTTAACAATAATAATAATAATAACAATAATAATAACAATAATACAAGAGGAAAAGATAAACAAGTATGAAGATCTGCGCAGGGA
>VOMN01050490.1:0-13344 GCA_014899125.1 Orchestia grillus | reverse complement strand
GACTCCGCTCATAATCGTGCTAGAAAGCGGCGGAAGTAGAGTAAGGAATGTGTTTCTCACGATACGTAGACGACTTTGTAGCTTGCGCCTCTGTATACAAGGAACTCGGAGCCCCGACCTATAGGGAGGGCGGTAAGACCCACTTTCAAAATTGTTATATCACTAGTACCACAATGGGTGCAGAGCTTTTCAGTGTATCAGTACTACCGTCAGGGCAGAGCTTTTTCAGTGTATCACAGATACAAATTCAGTGCTGCCAGAGCTTCTTCAGTGTATCACTGATACAAATTCAATGTTACCAGAGCTTTTTCAGTGTATCAATGCTACCGTCCTTAACTTATTCGATTGATCAGGGGGATTTATGGCGGGATGGGTACAGAATGCCAATTAAAGATGCACTGCGAAAAATAGAATTGATTTCTCTCGTGCCAAACCGAGGGTGCAACAATAATTTATTCTCAAAATTGCGTGAAACTGGGAGATTAGTTTGCGAAAACTTTGATTCTGATCAGGGGCGATGACAACTATATATATAGACCGAGCAGAATTGCACTTGACTCTCCATCATCGTCAAGTTTCCGTATTCGTCTAATTGAACGTTTAATGAATGGCATCTAAGAATATAAAGCCAAAAATTCTGTGTACATTTTTGACGCTGTCTGTTATTTGCTGTTATTGCTTGAGCAACTGTGACACCAAGATCCGTTTGTTGCCTCACAGTTTCGATTGACGAATCGTTCATTGTACATATGTTAAAAGTACCGGTTATTTGTACGAAAATTCACGCATCATAGCGCACTTCTCAATGCTGAAGCTCATGTGCCAGGTTTTGATCCGTTGGAGCAATCGATTGAGGTCTGATCGAATGATTATCAATCTCGCTCCGTGAACGCTCTGTGGCAGAGTTTCGTGTCGTCAGCGACCTTGTTAATTCTAAAAGTCCTTTCAAATTAACTCATTCAAATAAGTTTTTTATGTATAAATCCATTGGGAGGTAGTGACTCATCCAAGGTTATGATGAAATTTGGAAAGAAGGAAATAAGATGGAGAATTTTCCATGGACGCAGCGAGCATTTGAACAAGACCGTCAGATAAGCAGCTCCCCTCGCTACCTCTCGCTGTGGGTGACGAATATTTTCTTCACTCTGAAGTGCACCGCAGCCGAGAAAGTTGTTCCTCTGCTGCTGGGGGCGGAACTGATGGCTTCGACTTACAGACGTTGAGACGTAGTTTGAGGGAAAACGCCTCATCATTTCTCCCAAGGTACAAAACATCGTGTAAGAGCAAGAGAAATGCTAAGTAATGCCAATGAAATTTCGCAAACCGCGTAACATTGAGTATTTTTCAAGAATTTCCTGCAATATCGTGCCGAAAAAGCCACCACAACTCAGCAGCAGTGCCCTGTGTTGGATCAAAGATAAATTTGGGAAATTTTGAATTTTGTGGGTCATGAAAATAAATAGTGTTACTGCAATGTACACTCCAGGCTGTGGTATAAGCCATACTAACATTTTACATTTCCAGTCATTCAAATCTGACGAGAATTCTCGTAAGTTTCATGACATCCGCGCAATCTTATGGTAAAACTTTCACGGCATCCTCTTAGCATTCTATTCGCTCTTCAGTCCCGAAAGTTTCACTGCTCCAGATGTTGGACGGAGCGACGCTGATAGCGCTGCAGAAAATTTGATAACAAGGGACGGTTAAGCATCTTACTGCAGCTTAAAAATGTAACACCGCTGGAGAAAAAACCTCTCACAAGATGGCGGTCGCTTCTACCGCACACCTTGTCGCACAAAAGAGCCATATTCATGAAATTTGTCTACAATAAAGATCAAAGTGGCTTTTTGCTTATGATCGCCGTCCGGGTATTTCATAATGATGAGAGACAATTAATGAATATTGTTCTTATAGGTCGATTTCTCGGACACCTCTTAGTATGAAAAAGAACCATAGATATATAAGCATATTTCACTCCATATGTCTCGAAATATTGACGATATATCAACAGCGCTGAAACAATAGAAAAAGGAATAACGACGCAATGGTGAAATACAAGGGTAGTACGATATGAGTATAAAAGTAACTTAATGTGAAAATTTAAACCCAATATCAATACATACTTGGTTTAAAAAGCTTAGGCTGAAATATATCTCATAGAACTCGGGTCGTTATTTAGTTATGGTTTGTTGGTAAAAATAACTAGAGATTCTCAAATGTGGAAACTCAATTCAAGTTTAGCTTAGCATTGAGTAAAAAATTACATTTTGAAAAGATGATTGAACCCGTAACAATGACCTCTGATTGCCGACTGCGCTGGGGCGGAATATGGAAGCCTGGCTCTGTGAAATATGCCTGGATCTACGTTGCCTACGACGTGTATGTGAGATTTCAAACAGTATCATGTAAATGCATTCCAGCACAAGGTGCTTCATTTCACGAGGCTTCGTGAAAACATTACTTTAGTAGCTTTTAGCTGATACCATAGCTCAAGTTTTAGAGCAGAGTAGTGCGCTGCAGAAAAAATACGGTTCATATTTGAACACACCTAATATGTTCAAATGAATGAAATGTTTAGTCATTGGTTAATATTTTCGAAACAGTTACATGAACCTATTATGGTAATTAAAATATGTGCTTTTTATAATTTAATTATAATATAATTGGGAACATTTTCCTTGCGAAGCAAGTTGATCATAAAGGTGAATGAGAAGAGATACCTTAAGAACATTTTAATTTGGACGTTTTCGTCTCTAAGCTCATTTTCAAGAAAGAATCTGAAATGAACATAAGAAAATATACGACAATATGAACTCAGAACACAAAGGATGAAACACATAGATGAAAAAAACTTATACAATTATAATATAACATTTCAAACTACATAGTTGGCCCAGTTATTTCTTTTCCACAGTAGACTACACGAGTTGCCTGGCCTCGCTGAGGGGCGCTCTGGGTCTCCCCACAGCTACTCTCATCTCAAGCTGGACGACTTTCGCCTTTCTCCTCTCAGCGTCACCGCCATCAAGCAGTCCATCTTTGCGAATTTTCTCTAATTGGCAATACTGCTGATCACTCTTTATTCCCGCCATTTCTCTACCGTTACAGGTACACCTGAGCGTCGACTGCAAATTGGGTGGCAGTCTCAGCCGGCCCCGGGGAACTGGTCCCCTTGTTAATTTCAAACTTGTTTTTTCCCTACGTAGTTTAATTTTCGAATGTTTAGCAGGGAAAAAGTATGTCATTCCTGCCTGATGAGCTTATTTTGCTAATCTTTCCCTCATTACCGAAACGTAAATCCTCACAACTCTATTCACGGCATAATGTCATGTCTTCACTTTAGCGGTGCTGGTGTGGTTTAATTTTTGTTGCAAGGTATATTCAAGAGATTCAAGATATTGTACATCTCACTCGATCTACGAGCTCACGACAGCAACAACGACTCACCCTGCTTCCTCGAAAACGATTTCCGCCTCGGCTTAAATTAAGGGAGAAAAGTTTCAATTTGTGAAACAAAAAACATTCCTAACCCTGGAAACATCGTCTAGATACTGTACACACGTATCAAAAAATTATTGAGAAATGTTCTTCCCTTAAAAGCATTTATGCATTATTTTGAGCATCTTCAACTAGACTTTTTCAAATCTAATATTAATAAATGCACCAAGCAAAAAATTCAGTGCGTAGAAGAATTCTTGGCATCCTGTTGAAAATTAATTTTCAAGTACAAAATACGTAATTCCTGCTATTTATCCAAAGGCGTACGCTGGCGAACATTGTTTTTCTTTTCCGAGTGGAAAATCTTCTTGCGCTGGAAAGAAGAAAGTGCTTCAAAAAAAATTTAGAGCGAGAATTCCAGGGCAAGTTGATTAATTTTGTAGGAGTGGGCAAACAATTTCAGGAAAAAAAACAAGTCAAAGCAAAAGCACCATTTCCAAATCATTTAAGTTTAGAGAACGGATACTCTGAAAAACACGGATCGTCTTCAGCATGTGAAATAGATCCCAAACTGCACATGTGTATAACTGAGATGATAACACGACGTCAGACGCAAGCCTTAAAATAAATTTTATAGCTCAAGTGCGTCAAACTTTTTAATTTAACATATTTATTTTAAAGTCCCTAAAATTTACTGTTTTTTTTAAATTCACACGAAAAACCCTTTCAAATAATCACCTTGCCTTTAATGCAGTTTTTAAAATAGTTTGAAGAAAAGATTTTTCCTTGTTCTGATTTTCATCATATTTTGCAGCACTGCAATACAATCAGTCACAAATTTTCTCATGAAAACTTCAGATCAGTTAATTTGTTTGTTGTGTGATCAGGTTGCTATTTGATACAGCCGTGAGTTCGAAAACAAATCAGTTTGCCAGAACTTCAAAGTATTGTTCGGAATAGCTGCTAGCGACACCTGTGTGAGAAAGGTAAAATAAGTAAGCATCTTCAGCTTTTGAGAGCATAAAAATTAAATAAAAGATCCCAGTAAACTTTCTGACTAGTGTTAGGTTGTCTTAGGTTGTAGGCCTAAACTGGATAAATTTACCACGCCGAAATCTTTGCAAACTGAGTTCTTTAGTTTATTCATTACTTCTCTTCCGGTCCGTCAGGGATTTTTCAGAAATGAGAGCAAAGCACCACAGTTAGAAGAGAGAATTCAATATGGAAATTGGTCATGTAGTCTTCCACCAGCAGCAGGGCCCATTAGTGAATTGAGTACATTTCTATGCATGCTTGATGGTAATAGGACCAAATGAGAACGATGGTACCGGAAGGTAAGTACTATCAGTGGATGTTTTGTTGAATGCAAGATGTTTCTACATTGATGCGCTGATATGACTTATGCTTGAAATGTAAAATTGACATAAAACTAATTTGTTTCTTTAGTTTTTTTTATCGTCCCTTATGACTTTTACTCGCACCATTTCCGAAATCGCATTTATTTCAGAAACTGAACAACAATTTTGTGTCAAATTTAACATCTGATACGAAACACCTCTTGACAAATAGTTTCTAAAAAATTAGTAAAAATTATTGAGAAATAAACTTTATGCCTGAATGGACTCCCAGTTCGCACAATCGCTGTAACGTCTGAAAATTTTTAGTCTTTAAGAAATTGGTAACATTTTTTACCCCAAATAATATGTACGCGTAGGACATGGGGCGTTTCTTATACCTGTTGCCAGAGAAAATTCAAAGAGCTGCTTGGTGAAGAGGCTTCATACTCTTCAACGCTTGAGGAGGATGACAAATTTGTTTCGAAAAATGTTCGCTGTGATTGAAACAGTTTGAAACAATTTATTACCCAAACTGTTACATTATTTGAAGATATTACAAACATGAATTTCTCACACCATTATAATGGACAGTTTTTTATGCATTGCTACTTGAGGACTCGAATAAGTTCAATGACTTCTAGGGCATCCTACAGGACCTCATGCTAAGCGTATGTATACATATAAATATCCTAATGCACTTATATTTAGGATTTTTTAACAGTTTTTAGGATACGAGACAGTAATTGATCTGTACCGTCTTTAGTATCCTGATAGGAAATAGGATTCAAGATTCCTTTTGACTGCTTGGAGTGTACTCATGTTACGAACGGTAGAAGGCAATGAGTTCCAAATTTCGATACCGTTGTAGTGAAAATTAAATTCTACAGCGACTCTGATATCGCAATTCAGAATCTTGCTGCAATCTGAGAACATTGAAATACAACACCCAACCCAGGAGTTCAGTCGCGCGCTGCCGTCGAGGATTGCTGAAGTCCGGAACCTGGAATGAACGACGATGGTCTGCGTTTCTTTGTCCCTCTAATCTAGCTTTTTCTCTACCGTCTCTTTTCAGGGAATTACTAATTAAAGCAGCAGAAAATTGTGATTGCCCCTCAGTTTTCGAGTTCGCTGGTGAATTCCTTTAGTCGGTTTTCAATGACAGAATGACGACGCGTTTTTTTGCGGCGACACTCGCCATCACCTGGACACGCGTTGGAATAAACTTGCAGTCTGTGGATGTCGATTTAGCCAGCTTTAGGAAATTATTATTTCGGATATTTTTGCTACATGTTGTGTAGTGAAAGATTTTATATTGATGTAGGATCTAGTGGGAGGCCTGAAGTGCTAAAGTTCTTGGAGATTGGGAACCAAACATATTGAGGGGTATTAGTTGTCTATAAGAGATGCCAAAATTCAATTATTGAACAAGAGAGTCTCAAAGACTTACGCAGCCATGCAGGCAAAATTCATCATAACTTCAGACTCACGATCGAATGAATAAATAGCAGTGGTTGGGATTTCTTTTTGAATAACATGGAAAATATACTGCTCTATATTAGAACAAGAAAAGTGCCCAATGTGGAAAGAAGGTACAAGGGAGAGTTTTGAATATGGCGTTCAGATTGCGAACATTCCAAGATTCTAAATAGTAATGATCACGATATTTCTGGTCCAAAACTATTGAAAATAATATACGAGGTGAGCAACATTGCAGTCCTGTTAAGGCATTCCTTTGTCGACGTGGTGCTTTTGAGTCACTGAATATTGAACACGAAACTTGTTCTACAGTAATTTCTTTGAAGCAAAATTTCAGCTTACAGAGGAAAGGTTCAATTTATGAGACGCTTCCACTTTGAAGAGAACAAATTACACTAACGATCTAAGAAAGACCCCGAGCTTTCATCAATAGCCGCGAATGACCAAAGTTTCAACTTCGAGTTAATTTGATTCGACGGCTCGTGATTTAATTTCGCACCGCCATCGCGTCTCTTTCTGTTATCCCAGTCTGACTGAGTGAGTTCTCCCTAAACTTTTCTCCGACAGCTTTGATTACAGAGTTGAACATTCTGCACAGCTTTCACCATAATCATCATGGAACCTGTATTACTCTATCTGTATTGATCTATATTAGAACAAGAAAAGTGCCCATTGTGGAAAGAATGTAGAAGGGAAGGCTTTGCATAGTGTTCAGATTGCGAACATTCCAAGATTCTAAATAGTAAAGATCGCGATCTTCAATCGTGTAGACAGTTCGAGGCGTGAATGTTGCTAGTTCTCACTGTAATCTTGGGAGATTGAGGCGTCCCAAGGCCTGGTCACCTTACGCTGCTTGGGGAAACCGCTTTTCTTTTGGCCCTTTCGTGACAAAATAACCAAAACTCGGCCACATTTCGAACTTGCATTTAATTTTATTCAACAGCTCATGATCTAACTTTGCACTGCCTTTGCGATTCTTTCAGAGTTCACATCAAAAGTGAACGAGCTCACCGCAAGGCATTCATTAACAGTTACGGTTGTAAATTGAACCTGGCTTACGGTGCGGTTTCCGTGACATCTGGTTGCACGATGTGCAACAAAAACTAATGCATTATAATAATTTTTCAGACTTTATTTTGAGTAACTAACAGCACTGTCGTATGATGTACTGACGACTTGTACAGTAGCCCGGATTTTATTTTCGTCATTCGTTGCAATAATCGTCGATTGGTGTCTTCCAGCGTTGACGATAGACACGATGTGGCCCGTAGTCAATTTTCGAGCTAGTTTCATAAATCTCGGAAAGATTTAAGACATGGAGATGGTGGGCCATCGCACGTGCGCAAGAGGTCTGACGTGATCAACGTAGGGATGCTGAAATTAATCGTTAAATAACGGGTGAATGGTGGAGGTGCAATGAGTGGTAGTTCGTTGAGAAAGAGAGTTACAAATACATTAAATGACGAGTAAACAAAAATAATGAAGCCCAATTCAGGCAGCCTTTTATTCTCGAAAACACTTTGATTAGGTTAGATAGGTAAGTTAAAATAGACGATCTGGAACAGTTTTATTATTCTCCAAGCAGCCCAGACTTGGCACCGCCTGACAACTATTTGTTCCAGTGCGCGAAGCATGAGCTTGCAGGCACGCACCAGGTTATGTTATGTTATGTTAGGTTAGGTTAGGTTAGGTTAGGCTAGGTTATGTTATGTTATGTTAGGTTAGGTTAGGTTACGGTTACGGTTAGGTTACGGTTAGGTTACGGTTAGGTTAGGTTAGGTAGGGTTAGGTTACGGTTAGGTTACGGTTAGGTTACGGTTAGGTTAAATTCAGGGCTAGGTTTAGGTTAGATTGGTTGGTTAGGATAGGTTTGTTTCGATAATTTAATATAATGGAAAGTAGAATCTCGATCTGTAGAACTCGTGAAAATGCTGCTCGAATTTTCGTAGACTTTTTGCAATTACGTTGTCTATGTGGGTGAACTCTTCGGTTGTTTTTCCATATACTTTTTTCTATGCTCTGAAACTTTAGGAAAATTGTTTCCGCGACTGAGAAAATAATCGGTGCTTACGTATTATCGGGAGGACCTTAAAAAAACCGGAATTACCTAACCTAACCTAACCTAACCTAACCATTACTAACCAACATACTAACCATACTAACCAACATACAAGTTTCATACTAACCAACAAACCCTGTGAAAAAAAGAAAAAGTAAAAATCAAAAGTCCTCCCGATAATACGTAAGGACCAAATAATCTTTTATCATGATACTAACATGAAGGCAATACGATGAATAGGACACTATGTACACGATGTCCACTTGCAGTAAATAATAATCCAAGTTTTTCCATATTCGGTGAAAAGGATTCTCGCCTCAGATGATGAGGAAGCCTATCATCGTAGTGCTGCCTACAGCATTCCTAACTGATAAAACGGGTGTTCAGTGCTGATCAAGCTAGGTTTCAACCGAGTAGTGGCTGCTTTTGCTTCATTATTAATTTTTTCGACAGGCCTGATTTTCTTTTAGATGAAATCACATCTGTTTACTATTTGTGTAGTAAACCTTTCTCTTGTCACAAGATTAAAAGAGAATGGAGCTTCCACCGGAGGAGCAATTGAAATTTCCGCATAGTTTTCTCATTATTTACCTTAAATATTAACAGTCATCGGCGACAGTCTATTGTTTTGAAACACCCTAGACAAGTTGATAATACATCTGTCCGTTTTCTTCAACTCTTAGACTCTATTCTGATGACTTATTTGAATTTACAGCGAAGGGTAATTCCTGTAGAGTTTATTCGTTCAATTATCTTCGACGGAGTCTTTTCTAAGCCGATGTTAAATGAAAATATCCCTAAAATTCATGGAAGCGCGTTTATGCTTCTAAAAATCTGTCTCCCCTTTATCAGTTTATTTTTCCAAATTGAAGAATGATTCCCAAATATCACCTGATGTCAACCCAAATGCCACCAAATTTTCCAAATGTCACCCAAATGCCAGACAACTGTCGCCTAATTTTGTCAGCTAATTTTTCCAAATTGAAGAATATCGTTTCCGAAAGCGAGAGCTCTCCACTGAACTATATTTAAAGTGACGGTTGCCTCATGGTTTGAGTAAGAAGATCCCTCTATGTCACAAACTCGCTTCTATGGACTTACCAATTTATGTGCAGGGGTTTTAGTTGAATGGTTTTACCAGGTCTTGTCGTTTAACTCAAGTTAGAATAAGGTTTCCTTGCATCAAATCACCTCAAAAATGTTTCTAAGAAAATGAAAAGATTTTCTGACCATCTGATGAACTTTCAAGGTTCTCTGTAGAAATTCACGTGAGTGTACACCTGCCATGATTGACGAGAGCTAATTTTGTCGAAATTAAGCATAGTCTTCTTGCTCGCTAGTTACACGTAGCCTTCTTATACGCTAGTTACACGCAGTCTTCTCGCACGCTAGTTACGCGCAGTCTTCTCATGCACTAATTACATGCAGTCTTTTCACGCCCTAGTTATACGTAGTCTTCTCACACGCTAGTTACACGCAGTCTTCTCACGCGCTAGTTACACGCAGTCTTCTCACGCGCTAGTTACGGAGCTAATGGTTGCACTCCACCAGCGAAAAGACAAAAGCCTAAAAAAAGCTTATTTTAATGAAGTAGTTACTGAAAATGCAACGATTTTCTAAGTATGTATCATTTATATGGACTTTTCTTCCAATCTGTGCAACTGACGTTATATTTGAAAAATCGAATAAGTGATTTTTACTTAAAAAATGACCGATATTGTTAAGGATATTCTCCAGCACATTATACTCCATCTAATAAGTGTCGTTTAAAAAATTCGTTTAGAGCAGGGGCAGAAATTCGTGACGTAGACAATTATAATATCCCAAATAACAAATATTTTCTTGATCTATTGCATTTCAAATCAGACAGGAGATCCCGACGGCAATAACGGCACTGATCTCGTCATGGAATTTCCGCATGACTGCTCTATAGAGGCAGAGCATTTCCCCCATGATTGCTCTATAGAGGCAGAACATTTCCCCCAAGACTGCTCTATAGAGGCAGAGCATTTCCCCCATGACTGCTCTATAGAGGCAGAGCATTTCCCCCATGACTGCTCTATAGAGGCGGAGCATTTCCCCCAAGATTGCTCTATAGAGGCAGAGCATTTCCCCCATGACTGCTCTATAGAGGCGGAACATTTCCCCCAAGACTGCTCTATAGAGGCAGAGCATTTCCCCCATCACTGCTCTATAAAGGCAGAACAGTTTTGCTTCATCACTTCGAATGCCACCGAGTTCAGAGCTCGACAGGATTGCTCAGGACGACTGAAGTTAGAAGTGACTGAAGATTTTTATTTAGTGTTTGGTGTTCACTAACTTTCTGGAGAATTATTTCCCTCCTTTTCCAAGTATGGACTATAAAACCTTGGATTCTGATTTGGGATCAGATGGAAGTATCTAACATTCATGTCGAAGTTGTTGGACAAGTTACTATCGGAGACGTCGAGTCGAATCAAATCAAATTAACAATTGGGATACTGCTGTACTACTGTTTGTTATCCCTCTTACATACTACGTTAGAAATGGAAATACTGCTGCCAATTACGGAACCGGAGAGTCCTATTTGATCACTAGCCTCGACAAGCGGCACCCGTTGTTCTTGTACCGGTTGCTGGGCATAAAAGGAGACGTGCGTTGAATGCCTGTCAAAATTACAGGAAAAACTCGGTGTTCTAAAGTTTTTGCGCTTCCGCCTCTGGATGACTACAATTACGCATAGGCTTTGGCGGCTTGTAGAACGAAACGAAGAAATAGTTATGATTTCGACGCAAATGTGGACAAAGGGTTAGTATATATGTGAGTCACCAAATGCTTACTTTTTATGTGGCTAAACTGAACACAATAAAAAATAATGAATATTTGTATGCATTAAGTTGGTATTATGCAGAAACATGTGTATTTGAAGAAATGTGCATTTACTTTACAATACGGACTTATTATTGTGATATGTTTATAAACTGTTGAAGTTCATACCGCGAAGGTTATTCCCTAACTGATAGGTAGGCATTATGTTAATTAAAGAACATGTTAAACCATGAATAATTGACAACGATCGTACTATATATAATAAACAGTTTGCAAAATGCCCAAGATAAGTTCATCTTCAGCAGCGAACTTCTGCAGCAAGAGTTTAGATAACTCAACTTTTAACTTATCAGTTATATATAAATATTTATGGCTTGGTCCCGATGAATGATTTGCAGACAACTTCATTGTTTCGTTGTGGAGAATGAATTACCGGCTATTTCATTAGCTCCGCAACTATGAACGAATTACCGGCTAATTCATTGCTTTATTGCCATTTTCCTTTTGTTACGGTGTATAAAGTTAGTAGTATACACAAGAAGATGAGCATTGTTTTTGGCACCATAAGGATAATATACATTCAGCATAAATAAATACTTGGCTTAAAGCGTGTCTGCCTTACTTCATCCACCATGCTCTTGGTGCCTTGCAACAGCTGTTTTTTTGCCTATTTTACGTTCACTGAAAATGATCCGAATAAACAAAAAGTTTATTCTTTTGGTATCTAGTTTATAACTTTGATTTTTTAACTGTTTGTGCCGTGTTTTACGTGTAGACTTAGACCTTTGTAATTTTGTATACGTGTCTTACTGTACCGACATCTGGACCTATTCAGTGCAGGGGACATGATCGAGCTCCTGAATGATCAGGTCTTCAGATTGGCAGGAGTCGCTTGGGTGGCAGAATGAAATGCTACGTCGTGTGTGATGCCTTGTGCTGTGGTGTGCTAACTTGGGTTTGTTTCGTACGTGTGTGTTATAACGCATGCGTATTATTGCACGAGGTCTTCAGTTTCTGATGGAAGTTTTGCCGAATTTAAATGAATCTATAATGAAATATTTCAAGGTCTTTGGTGACAAGGCGAAATAGAGGTGATAAATAAGGACATTGTGTTCCACGAATCGTCAGAGGAAATTCAAGTTCAAATATGCTCCATCTTCAGCGCATCAGCAGGAGTTAAAAGCGTTCGGAATGATAAAGAACTAGAAACCAGCTTCAGTAGTGAAATTTTATCAACGTCAACCTTACACGGCTACATAATAAAGTTTCCAACACGCTGTCGAAACTTTGGTGTCTATGCATTACGTTCGTCTTCTCTAAAGTTACGTCATACATTCTCTGAAGTTACGTCTTTCATTCTCTGAAGTTACGTCATACACTCTCTATTCTCAGGTTACCGGAATGCTTCCATGAAAATATGTGTCTCGCTCTCCAAGCCTTTTCTCAAGTTTGCGAAATATTCAAATGGCTCGAAAGACTCCCTCGCAGCACAAATGAAGGCCAAAGGCTTAGAGGCGGTAAATAGTCTGCACCTTCATCTTCTGAACAGCCTTCTAGACCGTTTGGCGCGGCGCTGAGTTATACGTGCCAGCGGGACCAAAACGGTGCTGGTATGGTTGGCTGAGCGAACTGTAATTACACACTGAGAATGTGCTCGCCTATCTCCTTGTATGGATTGTCAATTGTAATCGGCTTCCTATGATGCCTCAATGTACGATAAAAAGTGGGACGTAGTAATAACCAAATAACTATGATCGTAATTCTGTACTGCTGATGCTGTGCAGTTACAGCACGTCGTGCCTCAGTGATCAGAAATATTTTTTGCGTAAAATTACTAGAATTAAGTCAAATAGATCGTAGATTTACATAACTATCATTAAGATTTCATGAAAGCTTCGCACAGGAGATGAAAATAATTTCCTCTCAAATTTTTGGAGGATAACACACCAATGTTTCGGGTTCTCTCGTACATGTAATTTTCCTGAATCTATGCTGTAAATTAGATATAATTACGCCTACCACGTCTGAGTAATTACAGACAACTGTTTTAAAGAACATAATTTGCTTCATACTTTGATGAAGTATATGTTAAAATGTTAAATTGTCTATCAGGAGAAAAAGAAGAGTTTCCAACGTTAAATGGGAATTTACCATTTGACTATGTGAAGTTACTAACTACATCGTATGATATATGCATCACTGACATTCGAAGAGTATCTATACGGT
>VOMN01050486.1:0-10380 GCA_014899125.1 Orchestia grillus | reverse complement strand
CTATCTTAACTAAAACCATAAAATAAAATTTATTTACAAACAAAGCAGAAAAATGAGGACTCAAATTACTCCAATAAAAGCAATACTGACTGCAATTACTGAGAAGTGATTAAAAATGTAGTATTTTTATGAAATTTGATATGAATTACCTAAGAAAAATGCATTTGATATATTTTGCAATCAATTGGAATGATGCACACCAAGTGCTGTGACTGCTGTGCAGAGTCAGAGGAGTGGTGGTGGGGGAAGCCTAAAGTGTGAGCAGTTCTGATGCGAGCATGAGCTCCTCCTAATTCATGAGCCTATGTACAGTACAGCAGTCTCAGCAGTTGGTTAGAACCATTCTACATTGGTTTTAAATTGATAATTATGAATGTTTATATATAAATATTGTTTAACTTTATGAAAATAAAATTTTCTCTTTCTTTACCCATACTAAAGTCAGCTTGGCAAGTACACTTTTTGAATTTTGATAGATTATGAAGTATGTATCAAAAAATGTTTTCTAACAAAAAGTAGGTTTTCTAACTATTAAACAAAACTTCACTGTATGGTCCCCTGTTAAAATGTTAGAGATCCTATAAATAAGAAGCTGTCTTTTTATTTTGTTATTCGAGTGCCTGGTAGCAAGAATTATTTTCTGAATAAAAGAATCTGTATCCCTCTATGAACTAGTACACAGTTGTTGCTTGCTTGGTCTGTCTTTCTGTTAGCTTGAAGGATTTAGGATAAAATGCTCGGGTCCATATTCCTAAACTAATGGCGACTGTCAGATAAGACAAACCCTATCAGTGATGCTGAAAATGACATTATTTTATGTCCGAGTTACTATAAACAGAGGCATCTTAAGAATTTGGCAAAATTTGTCATGCCATTTGTGGCAGGGTGTGTCTACTAGAATAGAAATGAAGTTGGGCAATAGGCATCATCCAGTACTTTATGTATTATATTCATTCCCATTTATACATGTGGCATGTATTACCATCCAAGTATTATTTAAGTACTAGCAACCCAATGCTTTCTAAAATATTGGTAAATCTTATGCAAAATAACTTAATTCTATGTGTCACTGTTCTGTAAGGCCTTCTCTTGACAGTCTTCCTGATTGGGAATACAGTCATGTGATGTTAGTTGGGACACCCAAGGTAACTTGTGATAAGTGACACACAGTGCATACTGAAGACTATAGCACCTAAAGTCTATGAAATTTCCCAAATCTAAAATTTGGACTATAAAGTTTAACATTTGTATCATACATTTGGCTTAGTAAACATTTAAATTGATTCATTGAAACATTAGGAAAAAAGGTTAAGAAAAATGAAATATGTTTCAATTTTTCAAGTTGATCTTGCAAAGTTGGTTGGCGATGTTTGGGGAGAAAAATTTAGAAGTTGAAGACTGAAGATGTTTGATTCTGGTTATAGATAGGGGTTGGTTGTAGAACCACACAGTAAAAAATTATTTACCTTTTGTAAAAAAATGGTTACCATTTCTGCATGCCAGGGTAATTTGAGATACCTTACCAAGGTAACTCGGTATACTTAGTGAAACATGATCACTAAAAAATATTTTGTCCAATATGGCAACATATTTTTCTATAAAACAACTAAATTGTTATTGTTCTAGGTGATTTATATTTACAGGTTTTCACATGACATGAGCCCCACCTCCTGCCTATCAGGAATGAACAAATCAAGAGTAGGATCAATCTTGCCATGATTTGTCTCACTTGCAAATCTTCAGCACTGAGTCCCATGAAAGTTTAGATAATTCTGCAAGTTCATCAATATTATGCGTTCTATCATAATATGCAAGTGTAATAATTTTTCATAATTTGTATCAGTTCTGAATATAGAATGTTACAATCAAAATATTACCCTATTTGAATTAAGGTCTGGTTGTATTTGAATTGCAATTTTGGCTTAACAAACTTTTTTTTAAGCTGTAGAGAACATATAAACTACACTCAATGCACTTTTACTGAGCAGAAAACCAACTTTAAGCATTAGCAGATATTTGTGTTTATCGACTATTTAAAATTGAGACATCAGAAACTTATTTATCAAGATTGTTCTCTATTTCGTACATTGCTGTGATCACTTGCTCATCCAAAGATAATTTTCTGTACCTAGAATTGTTTTCAAGCACATTTTTAAAACTTATTTCCCCAGTGTCCTCGCATTGCCCCAAATGGTGGGGTTAGGCTGGACATTACTTTTTCTTTCATTATGTACTACAGCTAGTAGCTGGAATTTATTTCTGTGTGCCATATCATAGCCCTCACAAAAACCTACAAAAGACTAAACATGATGCAAAAATCAAAAGTAATAGGAAGATATTTGCAAAAAAAAATTGATAATCGTCCAGAGACTTCTGTATCCAAGAATCTGGGCCCATGAATTTTTTTACTCTTATTCTTTCAATGCCCAAATAAAGAGTAACACAACAAAGATGTAAACATGATATAGTATAGATTATTTACTGTTCAATTTTTTTTTCAGGAGTTCATGCTCTGTCGTACAGAAGAAAGGGATCACAGGAAATGTGTTGAGCAAGGAAGAGAAGTCACTGCCTGTGGGCTTGAGTTCTTCAGAAAAGTAAAGAAAGAGTGCCTTGATGAGTTTACTCAGTTTGCCAATTGCCTGGATAAATCATCTGTTGACTTCAAGTTCTCAACGTGAGTATAGAAAACAATGAAACTTTACATCTGTGGAAATGCTATGATGACTAATTATTGGATATTTAAAAGCAACATATTAAATTTCATTTGGACATGCTGCATAAAAATTTAATTTTTATTTGCTGCTTAGAATTTACTTTTATTTGCTGCTGAGAAATTCAATTTTAATTTTTGTCTTTCTTAGTGGTGGTATTGTAAGTGGGCTTTACTGTACTTGCAGAAACTCCCTTGTGTTTGACAATGCTGCGTGTATAGAGATAAGTTGTCTCTCCACGGTATGTAGCTGCGCACTGGGTGCAACTACTTTTTACAACTTAGCAGCTTTATTTTGTGTAAGAAGTTCATGATAGGAAATTTTAACTCGCCAAGAGACTGGATACCTTATTGCATGTAAAGCATTGGTATAGTTATAGCCAGTGTGCAGTACCATACTCTAGAGAGATGGCTCAGCTTCTCCATACACATATTACCGAATGATTAGAAAGTCATCACTCCGTGAGATTAAGGACAGTGCATCACAATATGACAATCCTGTGCGTAAAAATAGTGAGTTCCAGCAATAATATTGGCATTAAGTTGGCAGAGAACATTCTGATGCATAAACTCAACCCAAGCTAATTGGAAAACGTCTTCAATGTCATATTTAAAGGAGTCTTCATGAAATTAAACATAGTCAAATAGGAGCAGGGTTTGGTGGCTATTAGATTAATATTTTAGTTTATTTTACATCTATGTTACATTATTTTGATTTTTATTTCTCTTATGTACCCATTTCCTATATTTTTTTTAAGTTTACTTGCTTTTGATGATGAACAAGAGTTGTGCTTGAATGCCTAAAGTAGAATTTTGCCAAGGACAAATATGTTTTTACTCACCTTGGAGTTATGCCTTTTTTTTTGAACTAGATTTCCTGAAAATAAGTTCTTATCAGGTGCTTTTTGTAATGCTGGTGATAAAGATAGTGGTTCTTATAAGAATGAGTTGGTCATTGACAGCTATCATTTCATTCATTGTAGTTGGAATGAATATCTGTGCTCAGTGAACTTTCTTTACTTGGTCATGGTATCTTCCAAGCCAAAAATCACCTAGTTTAGGTTATGGTGCTTAATCTTGATATCTTGCTTGTTGAACTTCACTGTAGAAAAACTCATTTCATGAACTTTGCCGTACCTAACGCTAGCATTTTTTCCTAAATAAGATAAGTCAGTTAGATATTTCAGTGTATCTTAGGAACTAGGTGCTTCTTGAGCATAAGTCTTGAGCTTCACTTGGAGTGTATGATTGTGTGTTCTGGTTTGTGTACCTTTGAGGAGTAACATTCCTCAGTGACCTTGAGGAGTAACCTTACTTCCTTGTCATATAATTTCCAAAATTTTCTGTGAGAGGCTGTTTTGGGTTTTTGTTGGTCAGTTGCATTCCTTAACTTTACTTTTTACTCTTGTTGTCTCTGGGGAGGTCAGCGTTAAGTGCAACCTTCTTGTGCAAGATTGTATTCAACCGGGTCTCTTGCAATTTTATTCTTCAATTATGTATCAATGATACGCTCTCTGTCACTGTAGTTCCTCTTGCTTAGCTATACGATGACAACTTGAGTTTTGACGATACTGAGGTTAGGAACCTTCCTTGGAAAACTAGCCCACCCATAACCCGTTGGGTCATGCTTTTAAAGTTGCGTTCGAGCCTTTATTGATTTCTCTTCTTCAGTTCTACACAAATATTCAAAGGCAAATAGCATAATTCATTCACACCAGTCCCAATGAACAGTAACCATGATACAGTGGGAAAGCCCTTATTTAATAAGCGAAAGATTAGTTTTGAATTTCTGCCTATGTTATTACTGAAGAGTGTGCACCACTTCTATGAAGATGATCAGAGTTTTAGTATTTTAGAGATGACCTAGAGAAGACAGCTCTAACTTTGTGGGGTTCTTTCATGCGTGAACTGTGCCATCTAGGAAATATGCTGTTGTACTTTGATTATGCCAACATGGGTTGTAGATACTTGAATTGTCTGGGTATCAATTTTTGAGAATCATAACATTGATTTTATTTTCTAATATGTGCATTAGACTATTTATCTCGCTACAAATAGTTGAACAATAAATTTCAACTCTTTGCCTGGATCTGAACCCTTTGTTTCTTAGAAGTGCTTTGAAGGGACTTTGAAGTCTTTTAAACATTGGAACCTTGGTTCCTTGATTTGATTTGTGAACCCAATTTTTTTTATTTTTCTTGAACCAAATATTTTTTCCCCTTTAAATATACGCTTATCCAATTAATCCTAGTAACAGAACCACATCAAATGTAGTTCACAGTGTGGCACCATGAGAACTGTCGCTCCGTGCGACGGCAATGTGTGCCGAAGCCAGCAGCAACTTAGTTCGTGTCCCCCAAGTTCCGCTGTTGCAGACACTAATGCTTGCAATATGCTCTATAGAATTAATAAACTGTAGAGATACCATAAGCATTAGTGCATTCATATGATATTGATTGAAGTTAATCGCTAGTGTACTGAACAGTTCTAACCAAACGGTCTACAATGAGAGGGAATTGATCATAATCAGTTGAACATAAAATGAAGCAGATAATAAAACTTGGAGTATTCGATTAAGCTGGGTAGGTCTAATGCATTTGTGTATATCTTTGATGAATGGATTCTGTTTATTTCGCTTTGCATTGCAGGTGCCGTAAGACCCAGGCTGCGTTTGATAAATGTATGCTGGATAAGTTGGAGATGATGAAGCCAAGCCATGGCTATTTCTGCAGAGCCAAAGTTCTCAAAACTGACCGGTGGGTAACTTGGTTAATAACTTGACTCAGCTCAGAGCTGTTTCATGCTTCTTGGGAAACGCAGTTCATAGATACCAGAAATGATTAGCTTTACAAAAAAATGTATAAGTGATTGAGTTTCAAGAACTTCGCCACTGTAGCTTTAGGCGATAAATTAAGAATTTTTTTGGAGAAGGAAGTACCTAAGAAATGACTGTAATTCGAGTTGGGAATTTTAAAAATATTTAGTATGGAAGTTAAAATTTAGGCTCATTTTGAACAGTTTTGAGACAGTTGAAAAGATGTTTGAGAAACGAACGGAATATATATAGTATGGAGGGAGACAGATTGTCACCGATGTACGCTGCAGAGCGCTGGGGGATTTCGTTACTTGACCGGGCGAGGTAACTCTGTAACAACCCAACTATTTTGGCGATGTTACATTTCGCTCTGTATCAAGAACGAGCTGCATCCTTATGCAAGTGAATTTTGAGATCCATATGGACGATAAACATTTAAATAACCGTCGAGTGGTGCCCGATGAAACGTAATCGAGAAAATTATTATTTTGAAGCACGTGACTGGTAAATTAGGATGACAGTAAAACAATACATGCTCTGTTTAATGTCTGTTAACGTTGATGTGTAAAACTGGCGTCTAGATGTCTTGTATGGAGCGTGTGGTTTGATTTAAGTTTGTATCACGTCAGTATGAATGAAATGTCTAATCTTGAATTGAAAGTTTATTTACTCAAGCTCGCTCGCACGAAAAACAATGCAGTTTAATAAAAAATGAGCCAAATTTACTTTTATGAAAATATTTAGTTTTTGCCGGTTAATCGGTAATTTATGTATGTCAGCAAGAATCCCGGAGAGAAGGGGTGATGAAATCACAAGAGACTGTTTGCTTCTTCTTCAGATGTCGAGTTCTTTCCTTGCAGAAAATGCTTAATGCCTCAAAAATGTGATAGTGACACGATTTTTCGTCCCACGCAACAATACGATGCAAACATGGTTCCGTGGTATGTCGCTTCAGTGTGGAAGAGCAAGTTTCACGACGACGCGTAATTTGATGCTCCTTTTATTCGTGTGGTGGCCACTTGTCTAGTTTCTTTATTTTTCCGGCATATTTCAGATGATCCAATACAGAATGAATCGAAATATCGAATCTTGTTGGAAGCGCGCGCGTTGTTTGAGATGGATCGGCTTTCAGCTCATAATTATGGATCTTGATCGCAGGCCTACCACAGGGTTAATTTTCGAGATGAATGTTATCCGACCCAAAATTCTAGGTGCGTCCATTCGCCATCTCGTCACCAAACATCTTGTTGATGTTTCGAGCTGTTCGAGATGCTTTTATCTCACAACGGAATTCAATTCATAAACAATGCGAATTGTTTATTATCCATAGGGTCCATAAAATTAACTTACAATAACAAAATTACTGGATAATTTGTCACCATGAGCTGGATCTTTAAGACTGACTAATGAAGAGGCTGTCCAGTTATGTGAAATCAAGAATTGACAATAAAAACATCAAAGCTATAATCGTCAACGTAAACGGTGAGTTATGGAATCCGACATTTCATTCTAATGATCTGATAGTAAGGGGCGCATCATAAGGATCATTTGGAGCAAGTCAAGGAAAAATCAAACTTTAAGTTGATCAAAGATGCAATGAATGTGTAAATAGTTGTAGTGGCGCCAGGACTGCCTACTAGCAGCGTCAAGCTGTGCGTTGTCATACTTCCTCGTTGGCCTGTAGATCCCATCTCTCTTCCTCCTACGTTGCTGGAGAGAGGTGAGAACCGCTTTACCAGGAGGCCAAGTGCATACTCGATAGTCCTTTCTCTTTTGGTGCGAGATATTCTGAGTTACTGATGCTCTGCTATCCTTACTACTACTACTTCTTTTTCTTCTCGTATGAAAGGGTTATAATCCAGTTTAACAACATTTGGAACGTACATATTTTTGTGTAAAATACAGTTCTCAACAGCGCTCTCAGACGCAAAGTCATTAGTTGTCATTACTCGATGATGGATGACCTCGACTCTTTTGAACCGCTATAACCATGTTCGTGTTGCAGCCCGAAGCCGAAGGGCTACATCTCACCGGAGTTCCCAGACGCTCCCAAGCCCATCGAGATCCCGCCCTACGAAGAGCTCCCAGAGGCTAAGCATGGCTCGCGCTTCTTCTTTTACCCTTGACTTGGCTGGTGTGCTAGAGTTGCTCTCGTGCAACACTTTAGCTCTGTGTATATTTGCTTGGAAACATTAGATGTTGGAAACTAACATTTTTGTCTTCATCATTAAACTGTTGAAAGCACAACTTCAACACTATTTATTCAATGACAAGACTGACTAAATGGAATATAAGTCATTATCGAACAGATTTCATTTATTACATAATTTACTCAACATAGAAATGGTGTATGGAAAATTTGCAGTGGGAATTATTTTGTACATATATTAAGAGTATTATTTATCTTTCCTTTCCCTTTTTACCCTCATATGTAAGGACCTTACGTTTGTCAGAAGAGGAGGGATTCCTTCGGCTATAATTTTTGAGCAGACGTGTATCCACTTTGTTCAGTGAAATATTTCGTATTCATTGCCTGGAATTCTGACTTGTTTCTTTTATCTGGGTCTACAACCCATGAACTTGTGGCCAGGGAGTCGTATAAAAGGTAAATTAAAAACCAGCGCAGTAGAACATTCATAATTTGTAAAAAAATAGTCTAACAATTATTCGCTGGTAAAACGACAAACGAATGAGTCACGGGCTGTACTGGCAGATCTGCTCGTACTGCAGGCGCAGGATCTGAGAGCGGTCTTCCAGGAGCTGCACCGACGCCTCTTGCGAACTTTTGTGCTGCTCCAACACTCGTCCCAGCTGCGCACAGAAAAGTCTGATCAATGAGCAGCAAATAACACCCTGCTTGGAAGAATTCCTTTTTGCACGATATAAATCGGCAAGTGAACATGGTGCGAACGATATTCGCTCGAATTATCAAATGTTTATTAAACGTTCGTTACTTTAAGTTCGTCGAATGACGAAGAACCACTTTTTGCATGTCTCCCAGAATACTTCACTACGGGTCACTGAGGTATCTGATTTGTGTATACGGAAACAAATTCTTATTGGAAGCCATGGTACAACAAAAAACGTAAATTTCAAGTTCCTCACCGATCATGTAGGAAAGGTAAAAGGGTTGAAAGTAAGATTGCGCTACGCCAGCATGGTAGCAGACAAAATCAAACGCGGGGTTTCAGCAACTATTAGATGCTGTCTGAACGCCGAGTTCTTCGCGGCATTGTAAGTCCTCAAAAATTGAACAGTTTCACTGTATCCCACTTCGCTCCGTCTTGCACCTTCATTCATACTCCAGAGTCGACTGGCGGGTACTAGCTTTGTTTGCACACTCTCACGGTGGACCAACAAATCTAACCGAAACACGATGTAGTGGAGACCAGCATCACAAAGATCTATGCACTGAAGACAAACTGATTTGAGTTTAGCTAACAGTTCTCTAATTATGAACCAAATGTTTTTACCCAAAAGCGACATTCCCAAACGAACGTTATCTCCATCCTCAGCACGTTGGCCGCGATGTGCGCCATGTTGGTGCACGCAATCATCTAACCTTAACCAACGTAACGAAACACTATCATATATGAATACAAATTTTCAAGTTTTCATAAATTTTGTTTTTATTACTCGGATAAGCTAGTTTAGAATAGGAGGGAAACCAATAAGATAACCAAATTTGTGACAGCAAAATCCTTCAATTTTAAACTCGGCGGAAATTTTTGTCGACATGAAATAATTCCTGCGTGGAAAATCGCAGTCAAAAAATTAATGAATTAATGCAATGGGAACAAATGTCACTGGTCGCAGTCGGTTGAAGCAAAATTTGATCATCATCATTCTGGTTTTCGACAGTTTTGAATATGATTCTCCACGCATGAAACATTTCATGTTGACAAAAAATTTTCGCTGTGGGTTTAAAATTGAAGGATTTTGCAATCACAAATTTGGTTATCCTATGCATTTTCTCCCTAATCCAAACTAGCTTACTTGAGTGATGAACACAAATTTTATGGAAACTTAATTTTTTTTACTCATGTTGGTACATTCGTTACGTTAGGTTAGATGATCGCGTGTACCATATATGGATCACCTTGCAGTCAAAGTGTTAAGTTTGAGAACACTTCGCACTCGTATTGCAAAATGGCTCACATTGATTTCTTATATCTTCACTTCGTTTGTATTTATGCAGTAAGCGCCTATACAAGACTCCCGCTCACAAAGCTGGGAATCATTGCATTAACTTAACACAAATTATTTAGGTCGAACGAGTACCCAACTGAAAATATTACGAATAAATTCTCTACTACTATTGGAAGAATTTAAATTTCTAACTTGAATAAAAAAAGGGTTATGGAAATATTTCCCGTAGTTAGAAGTTAACGCACGATTAAGATCAGGCGTGATGAAACATTTCTTCATAAGGGCTATGATAATAATTCATCGTGAACATTAGCTTTGAATTCAAATAGGACCATTCACAGTTTCCGATGTCTTTGCACAAGTTTTAGGTAACAAAGGATAGTAATTTATCGCCTCAATGAATGTAAACGTTTAACAACAGATCCCACCTTGAAAATGATCCAACCAATGAATCCGTGCCTGTACTCTGGTATGAAGAGAACTTGATTACAGCACCGCGCTTTTCAAGGCACGACGCTGGTCTCTTCTCTAATATTTTATCGTTTACCAAGGACTGAGCCAGAGTCGCGTGTGGACCAATTATGACTGTCCAAGAAGGTAGTTTTCCATACGGTATCGAATTCCCCTGAAGCTCGTGAAATAATTATGAACCTAAGAGGAGTATGATGGAAATAGAGCTAGAGAAGGAACTGTTGAATATGAT
>VOMN01050484.1:0-15464 GCA_014899125.1 Orchestia grillus | reverse complement strand
CAAAGCACACTTACCAGAGCAACCAAGGCTGTCACCAAATGACAACTAATCCAGGAATGATTTGGGAATTCCTTAATAATAATCCCTAACAATTATCAACCTGGATACTTATTAGCATAAATGCAAAGAATTAAAGATAATTAATATATTTGTTCTATAAAAATACTGAGCATGAACAACTGACAAATGAGGAGCATTGAAGGTGGTGGTACCCAAGTGGCTAATACCACCCCCCGATTACAACGTGACTACCAGTACAATCCCGAGGATAAAAATCAAAGCAGTGGCTGCCTTAGGATGGAAGTGGGTCAGTCAAAGCAAAATCTGAAAGTTGAAAAAGAAAAATCATAGCCACTTTCTCCTGAGATGCAGAGAGGATTTTGCTAATTGACTTCCTTAAAACAAGAAGACTATTTTATCTGCTTATTATGAAAGCATAATGAGAAAACTGACCAAGAAAATCGCCCAAAAATGGGCTGGAAAGCTGCATCAATTTGTCCTCTTTCACTCTAAGAATGCACTTGCTCATGGTGCTTGGCAATCAAGAGCTGTGTTATGGGAATTTCGATGAAAAATTATCAGACATCTACATTACAGCCCTGATTTGGTGCCATCTGATTTCTTTTTGTTTCCAAAGTTGAATAAATCTTTGAAAAGGATTAATTATCTAAATATTGAAAATAAAAAAATGCTCTGATGTGGTTTACATCACAAGATCTTTGGTTCTACACAGATGAACTTAAAAGCTAATAGTAACTTTTGGAGAAGTGTATTGACCTTGATGGAGCATATGTTGAAAAATGAAAATCATATGTTGAAAAATAAAGATCTTAACTGAAATAGTTTTTTGAACTATCCTTTCTCCACAAACTTTTTGAAGCACATTTGTCCCTGTATATGTTGATATCTTCCATTAATACTGAAAAGAAATTATACTGTTTTTATTGTGTACTTGAGAAATTATTCTAGTGTGGTACACTCTTATTTTTTGTAATATTTTTATTTATATTGTAATCACTCGCCAAAATCTACGCTGAAATAACCCAACTTTATGGCTGGTATTTTTGCACTTGGTCTCTGCAAAGGTCTGGCCAGAAAGCTATTACAGTAAGACCTTGTTATATGGTTCATATGCATTCCTGAAAACTTTGCCATTAACAGAAATTGTCATACAAGGAATGCATATAACATGGAATAATAGGACATGTGTACCAGCGCATCTAAAGTTATCCCGACAAACATGAAAATACATGAAAATAGTCATAGAAAAAATGTAAAGTACTGCACTAAAGGAATAACCAGAAAATATTTTACTTATCCTTCACTTGCCACATATTCTGTCAGATTATGGCCTTCCCGAGTCTAAGGGACAGTAGGGATCTCAAACTCATCTTCCGTTGAGTTTGAGAAAAAACAATGATGGGGAAAAATTTTGAAGAATATCTAATCACAAAATGTAAATGGCAATGCAATGCCATCAGAAACAAATCCTGCTTACACACATTGTATGTATTTAACTTGTGTTAAAGGAAAATGCAGAGAGACTGATTTTTGTGGTGGCGCTTTGATATGATGTAAACAAAACATGAGGGGATACCATATTAGTTAATTTTTCTTACCATAAATAGAATCAAGGTAATAATTACCAAATAAAAAAGCTGTAAGTTTGCCAGATAAAAAATCACTGTGTAAGGAGGACTCACTGTATCCTTTTCTAGAGTCAGAATTATCCTATATTCAAATAATGTACCTACATTTTGAGTAATGCATGTACTTCATACACTTTGTCCCTGTATGTATCTACTTTTTACATTTTAAGTGTATTTTTAGTGTAACATTTGAAGCGCTAATCAAATAGATTCTGGAATTAATAATCTGACTGATTGCTGAGTTATTTTATCATTAACTGAATTGAATAAAATATTTGACTTCTTACACACCTTTATTATTGGTTTTACCTTTTTTCTGTGTCATTGGTGTATCTTTCTATTGAAGTGCTGAACTTTCTTCCCATTCTTTCCAAAAAATTTATTGCTAACAATCTGGCAATGGATGCATGCTGATGTTCTTTTGTTATGTGTGTGCAGTGTATCCAACTGACAGTGGTAGGCTGGGAATTTTCTCCAGTGGGATGGAGCTGCCATCTGAGCAGCCTACTGAGCTACACAAACCAGTGCCTGCTGCATTTGGCTACCGACCACCCCACCCTTCCTCACCTGCCCAAGGTGGAACTTTTCCAATAATAGTTTTGAATAATTTTTATTGTATCTATACTGTGATACTGCATATGTTGCATTTCTTTGATGTTACAACAGTATTTCTATGAGGAACAACCCTATCATAATGGGTATAAAGTTGGTAACTGCATGGACCCTGTAGAATAATATAATTTATTATGTTAGAGGCTATTTGTTTTCATGCATATTTCTTTATAATAGTGGAAATTTGGCTCATGACTTCCTCTGTTTTCAACTAAATGAGCTTAAAAGTTCAATAGACAAATTGTTGTAGCTGTTCAAGAGCAAGATCTACTAGTACCGTGAGCACCTCCTACATGTTTTAGGTTGTGTTTTTTTATATGTTTATGTTAGAGTACTTCATGTCTCTTAATATTGTGCTTCAGAAGCTCAGACTTTTTGATTGACTTATGTTTATTTCATCTTTATTGTAGTTCATTCTATAAAAAAATACAGGATAATGTATATGAGAGAATTACAGTGGAATTTTAATTTATTAGGAAAATTTGAGAGTGGTGTGGCAAGTTTGCTATCATTGCAAACATCAAAGGTTGTCCAATTTATGATCTTCACAAATAAAAAATTAACTTTGTGCCAAAGCAAAAGATATGATTGTGAAAATAAAACAGAAAGGCTAAAATTTTGGAGGGTACAGTTAAATATTTCTTTGGTTGATTGATAAAAACACTACAATATAGTTCGCTTAGACATCAAGGTCATACTAGATCTAGCAATCATTTTTCTAAATGAACCATGAAAAAATTTGATATGAGATATAATAACTGCTTTAGTTCAAACCAACATTGTAAAATTTACAACTTTTCAACACTTTGCTAAACCCATGAAAAAAGATTTCTGCAATATAAACTTTATAATATTTTTGTCCACAAACCTGATTCCAAAAAATGGTCGAAATGTCATAAAGGTAAAGATTGATCCTACAAATTAATTCCATCATGATTGTAGTTCTAAATATAATGAGTGTGAAGTTGGCTTGGGACTTGCTAACTGAATTCCTTCAGTTCCTTGTGGAATATTATGACTGAATGACAACTTTTTCATAAAATTGCTAGTTCACATGTATGACTAAAGAGCACAAATAAAATTTGCAGAAAAAGAGCATGAAATGAAAAGTCTTATCTAAATATAAATGTTAATGAGGTACATTATAAAAGCACATTCAACTGAGACTCATAAATTATGCCAGAGGGAGCAATTCCTACTTCACCATCATTGTGTTAAACACCTATGTAGACGAATATGGAAGAAACATTTACTAATGGTGAGTGGCAAACACATTTATTATGGACACATACAGTAACACAATAACCAGCACTAATTGAATAACCATCATCAGGTAAATCATTATACGGACAAGTAAGCAAGAAATGTTTTGGAATGACAAGTGGAAAACACATTTGCAGTAAGTGTACATAGTGACCCAAGGGCTTACAGCTCTTATATATATATATATTATCACAAGAATCAAGTTGTAGGAAATGTACATTCTACTGAAACCCTTAAACTGATGCTCCAAACCATTTGTTGTAGAATCTTAAGTCAGTTTAATCTAATAAAAAAGGTGAATTTGTTGGTATTGTTTGCACATCTGTGCTAATAAAATTAATTGGACCTTCATTATCATAATTTGAACTTAACAGTAAGTTGTCACTCGTTGGATGAATTGAGCAGGACATTTAATCAGAAACTCCGATATCAACAGAAACTACAACACACAGGCGCATGTTCAGATGAAGACATCATGAGCATACTGGGAATTTATGTGCATATGATGTGACCTGTTCAAACAAAGACACAGGATCAGGATATGTGCATCAATGCAAGTTCTATGTTTTAAATCTTCGGCCTCAAAACACAAATGTCAAATTCTCTCCTCCATTGCAGAGGATTTTCTGACTAAGTTTCTTTGATTAAATTAGCTACTCACTGAGGGTTAAAGATGGCTTTGAAAACTGCAAGACCATTTTCCATTGAAGCTAAGAGCAGTGTGCTCTTACGAATCAAAAAAGAAACTGGCAAAAGGGGAAGTGACTGTACTGCCATTACCATGGCAACAGTAAAAGATACATTTTTCAAATGTATGTTTCTTAATGTCTAGGTAATGCGTTGTGCAAATTCTGGCTTGACAATTTACTGAGAAGATAAGATGCTTGTTTTAATGTGGAACAGCTGTGAATCAATTCAGCTAGCTCAAAAGTTGGGTGCTGGGAGTGTAATTTATAATTCAAACTGTGTTAAGTAGCTTCTTTTTGTATTATTAAATGTTGTAATTTGTGCACCAGCCCACCTGTGAAGTAGAACTTCATATTGTTTCCTCTGGTTCAATGAGAACTACTTCATGAGTTATTTGGTTCTAAAATAATTAATTTAAAAAAATGAAAATTTATTAAAATTTTGCTTAATTTTTTGTTATTGTGTAACAGAGCTGCTAGCCTTGCAGTTTCTATGTGTGTACTTCGAGCTCATACAACACATTAGTTATGTTATTTCATTATTCCAGTCATAATAATTAAATTAGTTTTCTTAATGCATTCTCATATACTTTTATTGGATAGCATTTTACTGCCAGTGCATGCACCTAAGTAGGTAAGGTGTAAAGTATGAAATTGATGTATGTTATCTATTAATTCTGGATATATTTTCTAGAGTTGCTGAGTTTTCTTGCAGTGAAACAATTTTTTTAATTAAATGTTACCTCCTCAATTTCTCTAAATGATAAATATGTACTCTATACCTACTAATTAATGTATCCTTTTCAACTTTAGTTTCTAAAGTTTCGTCTTTTGTTGTATTTTTATTTCTTACTAAAATAGTTCTAAATGTACTGTTTTTATTCATGATTGTAAGAATTATTTATTATTTTTTGCCATATATTTTCTCATCTTAGTATGGTTTATTCATTACTTATTTTTTACTACTCTAATGCCTTAGCTATTGTGGGTGTTAGCTTCATTCCAGAAACAACTGTGGTGGTTGAAAATCCTCAAATGAAACAAGATTGGCTAAAGTGATCCATCAAGATATTTTAAAGTAGGTTTTGACATATTGTAATGTCTTACAGTTATAAAAATTCCCATACATATTTAACCTATTTTTTGTCATTAGGCATCCTTTATACAGTTTGAAATGAACTAGCCAGTAGAAACATCCTACATATTAAAGAAAATAAACTTCAATCATTCTTCAGAAACACAAGTTTTATCAAGTGAATTGTAGTATTAATGTACATTGAAAGGTTATTCAGAATTTGTAATGCACTTAGGCTGCAAAAAATGAACCGCAATATAATGAAAGCTCACTATTCAAATCTTCCCTCATTAACAGTCAATTAGAGGGGTAAATTACCCAGGGATTTAACTTTCTGCATTGAATTTTCTGGTTGCGTAGTGGATGTTCTGACTGGTGGAAAAAATATTCAGACCAGCATGTTATGCCAGTTGCATTCAATATTTGTTTGTAGGTGGTGTTCATAGATGAAAGATTGAAATGTACATATATGAATAGGCATTTGTTGATAATTTATGATCCATCAAATTTTAATCCTGATTTGATGTATTGCTATTAGTTTCAGGTGTAGGCGGAAGCAGTTTATTCTCATCACTGAAGGGATATTCAGGCAGCATTTTCAAAAATATCAAGGATACGTCTTCCAAAGTCATCTCTACTGTGTCCCAGTGAGTGACTTGCATCCCAATACTCATACTCTTCTTTGTCTTTCATGATACATAGGTCATACATGTATTTGTTGCAAAATGTAGAAATTATATTCCTCTTCTTTTGGAAAAGGGCCTCATTTAAAAACAATAAGAAAGCTGGATTTCATTGCCATTAAACATGGCAATGAAATTACATTGCCATGTTACATTATCTTGTATACATTATCTCTATAACCATTAAACATGGTTATAGAGATATAACCCAGATGATTGCTTATTTGTCAAGCTCTTGGTTTACTAGAGATTAAGTAATTATTGATGCAAATATCATACAAAGTGGATATTCAAATAGCTAGTCATTTTGCATGCAAGATACACATTAAAATTTCAATGAAACACTTATTTTTTTTAAATACTTGTTTTTAGCAAGAAGTATCATGGAACTACATGTTAAACCTGGTTCTCTGTAGGATTTAGTCAACTGGAGCTAAATAACATTTTGAGGTCTTCAGGGTTCTGTCAATGGAATGAGAATTTTGTTATGAGGGGTACGTTGTAGTAAATTTCTGATGGTATGTGCGTTATTTTCAGCCAGGATACTGATATCTACAGTGCCTGAATGCAGAAACACAATAAAAAATAAAAACACTCAAAGCCCAGTACAAATTGAAATATCAAACAAAACAAATTTATTGAAAAAAATTGAATCACTACAACTTACTTATTCAGTGACGGTTATGAAAATGATCAATGTATAAAAAACGTCTTGTAGATGATGTTTTCCTCTATGCATGCATTCTTCTAATCTGCTCTGGAGGTTCCTCATTGATTGCTGTAATGTCTCAGCTAGGATATCACGAATTTTGTCTTGAATTCACGTCTGCATGACTTGGCCAAGAACTCTCAATGAATTGAAACAAAGATTTCAAAATTGACGCAACAAAACGGATCAAACCTTGCTAATTTGAAGATCATTTGCATATAGAAATAGAATAAGATCCCTCAAACGAAGTATCAAAAGTTAGTTTCCTGTTACAATTTTCGTTTTCATGCTATTATTGAAAATAAAGGTCATGTCACTTGATAATGAATATTTGTTTTCACTTTTGTTAACTTGCTTTCATTTTTGATTTTCTGGTAGCCAATAAATTTTATTTTCTTCTGTTTGAATATTCTGTAATTGTATGTTCTCGCAACTACCTGTGCTCCTTACTCCAAACTAGAGCTCCAACTTTTCAAAATGCATCAAAAATAGAGTTGTGCAAATGCTTATATCTAGGCATTGTATTTCATCTCACGATCATTTTCTTGAAGTTGTTAGTTGGTATTGCTGAGTCTTTTGTGGAAACTGGCAGTTCTCTGGGACTGAATTTTTCTTTACTAGGGTTTTTGACTTGTCTAACAATTATGAACTATTGGCGCTTTTGTTTTTAGAATGAGGCCCCTAAAATTCATACGGTACCAAGCCCCATACAGAGCAAAACCGAGTCATGTATACCACTGTCATCCCCAAGTCTTCCTGTGTCTACAGAGAGCATTGCATTGGGACGAAAACCTCAGCCTGTCCCCCTCGGATGATACGAAAGTCCTTGTAGCTGACCTCACAGAGGAAGATAATACCAAGTTCCTTCTTAGAGTCCTGGCAAGCTCGGATTCGAAGGTCAGAAACGTGGCTACAGTTGTTTGGAATGAGGTAGATGAAGTGGGCGTCAGGAATAAGATCATCGCCTTCTATGTCGACATCACGGCTTCGAACACTAACATGAGGCAAAGTGCTTGCATTTGGACCGAGCAAGAACTCGGAAGAAGCTTACTTTGGTTGGCCTGCCGCCATCATGTCAACTAAGTGATCATCAAGGATGTCTTCGAAGCCAGCCTCTGCTTTTTCTCTGGTCTTGACATTGGAATCTGCAAATAACTCCTTGATCAATGGTCTTTCATGTATTCCTTTGCAGAGAGAGACGACAGAAACATTGGATGACTTCGTACAGTTCTTTGTCATCAATTGCACTGCCAGCAAGTTGAAGGATGACGCATTGACCTTTCTGAATGAGGCTCTGATGTTAAAGAACCATCCCAGGGAGGACCATGGACAAATTTTCTATGTCTTTTACCTGGTCCGCGGTGGCGAAAGTTCAGCCAAACCACTCTGCTGTCTTGGAGGTCTTCCTCAACCCTGGTGGATGGCCAAAGCTATCTACTGCCTCAAGCTTCAGATGCCTAAATCCCCCTGTCGCTGAATAGTCAAGAAAAAACCGGAATGGAAAGAGTGGCTCTCTTCTATGCTCTCCTGCGATGTGAACAATGGCATGCGGCGCTGATTTCTGTGAAAGCTACATTGAACAAAGTGTTCTACCTCAAGATAACCATGACATACCCTTGCCAAACCTTTGACAAGGCAACAGAACATGCCCTGCAATTCCACCTGTTGTACATTTCCGATGAAAAAGTGGGATTGGCCTTCGAAGCTTGGATTGATGTGGAGAAAAAGCAGATAGGCAAAACATTTGACAAGCCTGCTTCGAAAATAAAACTTGAGCGATTGAAGGGAAAAAATATGTCGTCTACATTCCTCTCACCGTTCGTCACTTCGAACACACGGTCCTTATTCCAAAAACTCGACGCGGACGAAGGCTTCCTGGTTGAGGATCCGGCGTTTTGGGAAGAGGACGACCAATTAACGTGCTCTTGCCCTCCGAGTGGTCAGCAATACCACGGAGCGAAACATCGCCTAAATCCAGCTCTAACAGGGGTCCACGAAGTCAGCCGTACAGGAGAAATGTTTTTTCTCCAGTTAGTCCACCACCATCGGAAACTTGTTAGTGAGCAAAAGAAAGAGGACCTTCAAACGGCTTCCTGAATTGTAACAAGGAAAACTGTCTGTTTTGGTTTACTGATAAGTTTCTTTCTAAAGAGGTTGAATATTTTCAGTTCTTTTTTGCTTGTGAAGGTCATTAGAAAATCGTTTATTTAGGTACGACCCCTAAATATTCTCCTAATTTCATCCGATCTGAAAAGAACTCTAATGCTTGTGTGAAAAAAAAAGCAAAACACGAGCATGTGATCAAAACTTGTTTCATTTATCCTTGTATGATTTTGGGACACCCTAGTGTTATGGATGAGCAGATCTTTCGCTCTGCTAGTATGGGGCCATAGCTCATATCTGGTCTCTTCTGTTTTCGCTTTTAAGATGAAATGACTACAGAACTACCTTATTTTAGTAAGGAATAAATAATATTTTTTAGAGGAAGCTTGATAAGGCTTCACTCAATGATGTCGAAGAATTTGGTCTTGAACCAACCTTAACTGGTTTGTTTTTACCACCGTCTACTTGATATGAAAAATGAGGCCACAACATTTGTACTACATGATCGGCACATATTTCGTTGTCATATTTGTTTTCTTTGAAAATCGTAGGCGCTTGAATGAAATTACGATTCTGGAATTCAACAGGTCCATGGTGCGCACTGACCTGGACATTACGTACCTCACTTCTCGTCTTGTGGTGATGTCTTTCCCTGCTGAGGGCATCGAAGCCGCCTACCGCAATCACATCGAGGATGTCAGGGGTGAGAGGCTTCCTTAACATTGTCATATTTTATTTTTGAAAGTTTATTTTCAGTATAATGCCTATAAGAATGAAGAATTTTATTGCATAAAAGTTGATTCGACTCCACAGCAAAGGCACTTAAAAGCATTTGTTAGCTGTCAAGAAAATGGAATAAATGTAATATTTAAAAATTCTACTACAGCATGGTGAAATTAAGTGTGTTGATATGATGTTGAAAAAATTATTTGCATCAATATGCATGTCATAATGTAAATTTAAATCTAATTTATGTGATGCTTTTTCTAAAATTGGCTCATGCTTAGTAAAACTCTAGATGTAAGTATTGTAAATGTAGGAAGCATTCTAGCAGGTGCCCATAGTTTCAATTTGAAAATTAAAACCACATTTTTAACTGGATGGTGCAGTGTAAACATTCTTTATGCAAAACATAACAGTATAAATCAATTAAATGAATCAAATAGCACATTCAATAAACTTTTAACTTTTGGAAAGAAAATTAAGGATTGCGTATTTCATTAATATTGTTTACCTTAAAACTGTGGCCCATCCCTACATGCAGTCAACTAAAAATTACTGCAAATATTATGGATATAGTTTCAGGATTAAACAAATATTGTGGAGGGTGAAGTGTGGGTAAATGCCCGACCAGATTATGAAGTATATTTTTTCTGCTGTATAGACTACTAGGGATTAAGAGTTGAATGCAGTGAAGGTTATCAATCAATAGACAAAGTTTGTAAAAACTTGTTAGATTATCTAGCCTTGACAGTAGATGATCCCCAATATTGTTTGGTGTAAGTGTGCGGAGTGACATCGGTATTCACAGAAATATCGAATTGGTATGAATTTGTCACAAACCATTTTCATTACAGATTTGATTTCTTTTTATTGAGGCCAAAATCGTCAATGAACTTGATGTAGTTATTATAATTTTTTTATATGTTTGTACTAGAAATTTATGATTTAGTGCTTATGATGGTGGAGTGATTAATAGCTCTCTATAATGGAGTACAAGTTGATAATGTAGTGCTCGGTTGAGGAGGAGATGGTATCAGTAGATTACTGTTTACAATAGAAAATTATAATTTTAATTCTACTCTAAATCCTCAACTATGGGCTATATATAAAGTTTTTAGCAAACACTGGATGAATTTATGACAATAATATATTATAATTATAAATTACCTTGATTTTCGGTAATCGGTTGGTGGGAAAAACGTGTGTTGCATATTTGCGCATGTTTTGGTTCTATCTGACAAATTGACTGACTGAATGGTCATCTACTGATCATGACAGCCGAAGCCTGCTCTGAACCCCAGTCTGAGCCCCCTCTACTATTGGTTCTAGAAAGAAATTAAATCTCTCTTCAGCTCCAGTCAGAGAATTGATTTGAAAGACCTTGTAAGTGAAATTCTAAAGACATGATAAGTTTATTGAAAGTAGTAATTATGAAGGCTATGAGAAACATCTTGTTTCTGTAAAATTTTAATAAAATCTAGAACTGTCGAGAGTGGATATAATTCATGTTCAGTTGAAAAATTGTGAGAAGCAGAAAAGACATAACACTAATTTAATACAGGAACAGTTCGATACACAATTCTTCTTTTATGATGACCAAAGAATAAAGTTAGAAATCAACCTGTTACATTGAAAAAGCTTAACAATTATTTGAAGTGGTGCCGAGCTGCCATCATCATTGAGCAACGAATTGTGCTTATGAATGAAGATACTTTCCAGTGTCCTTAAATTGGTGGTGGTGGATGATGCTATTACTTTGAAGTTTGCTTTAATTAATTATAGGATGGTTAGTTTCTACTGCATGATCTCTAATATTTTATAAGGTAATGAAGCTAGAGGTTTTCCAGTGCTATCCTCTTATGCTCAGTAACGCGTGTGTGCAGATGACATTTAGTTTCTCCGCAGTACTCTACTTTTCCCTCTACTAAATGTGTTTGAGAAATTTTATTAACAAATTAAATGAGGCACTGCTAGCTTTATTCATGAAGTACAGATTTAGATTCAAAAGAATAACCCCATTTGGACTCTTAAAATTGAGGTTTGAAATTTAATTGAATTAGATGATAAAATTTTGTTTTTTAAAGTATTTGTTCAATTTTGTATTCTCAGGGGGGCACTGATAGGCTACCTCAGCTATAGATAGGCCTTCGAGACTTCTATCTTTCGTGCCCACATTACTTCTTTCCGTTTTTGTTCCTTCTTAGCTGATTATTCTTCAACTTTACTTCCTCTACCTTCTTAACTTGCTGTTTCTTTAAGCACAGGGATCTGTGTGAGAACACACCTTGTGCTTAGATTCCCCATTCTCCCAAGTCCGTACTAAATTATCCCTACTCTTTTGGTGCAAAATAGTCTGAGTTACTGAAGTGCTGCCATCCTTACTACAACTACTACTCAATTATTATATTCATATCTCAAATTATAAATCGATTTACCTCTTACACGCTTATCTTTTCAGTTGTACATCTATTTTTTATTTGCTATTTGCATCTATGTATGCTATCAATCACGCTGGACCTGTTTTTATATGTTGCCCTGCATGTACCAACCAGGCGGAAATGGTTCAACAAAAAAAGCTTTGTGAATTATTTACTGTATTTACAACCAGACTAAATGTTTTAACTTGAAATGTAGATGGGCACATTAAATCATCAAGATCATATTCCTGGCTTGTTCACTAATTTATATGATATTGATTTGTTTAAAGTCGAATAATTTGTCGCCTTATATCTAGGTCATCCTTTATTCTCATTATAAATCTGACCATCTCTTTTGGCATAGGATAGGCAACAGGGTTAGGTTAGTTTGGTTTGTCACTTGTATGCTATGGGGAATAGCGTCCCTGGAGAATGCTCTTAAGTTGTTACGTCAGCTATAGATAGGGGTTTGGGACTTTTATCTTTTGTGTCCACTTTGTTTCTTTTAATTTTCCCAATTTGGATTTTCATTTTCATTTTTATTTTTAAACTGCTTCTTCTTTATTTAGGAAACCCTGTGTGAGAACCAACCTTGTGAATTAGATTACTCAGTATCCATAGTCTTTACTAAATGGTCCCTTCTCTTCACTCTCTCTGAATCAGATTTCATGTAATAAGTTTTCAACCAACTAAATTAATTTTTTAAATTTTTGCAAATAATTTTACTTGCTTATGTGATCCAAGGAAGTGCACTAAAGTGTGACAGTAGATGTACTAAGTATTGCCAATCATTTTTCAAAATTTCCCTGTACTAGAATATCTTGAAAATTTCAACTCATAGTCAAACCTATATGAGCACATGTTATCAATTGGTACATCGCAAAGAAAATATTCAGCCTTCATTCAAAGTTAACTAGTTTCATTTGTTAAATTTATTCCTACCTACGAGTAGCCTTGTGATTAATTAGAGAATTTGTTCTATTAGGGAAAAAACTACATTGTACTCAGTTTTTCACTCTCAATTAGCATAGGATAAGCTCATCGTAGGGTTATAGTTAAAATAGGGTTAGGTTAGGTAGGTTTGTCCTATGCTATTGGAATGGCATCTCCATTGAGACACTGTTAGGTTACCTCAGCTTTAACTAGGCCTTAAGCCTTCGGAACTTTGTCTTTCACGCCCATTTTACTTTTCTCCATTTTCACACCTTTTTTAACTCTTTTTGTCTTTTCTTCCTTCATTTTTCACTTGCTGTTTCTAAGTATGGGTGATACTGTGTAGGAATACTCCATGTGTATAGATTCCTCTTTTTCTGTAACCATGCTATTGGTCTCTTCTTTATGCTCTCTTTGGATCGCTTTTAATGTAGAGAGGAAGCTTTCAACTATGTCTATTACTAACTCACTATTTTTGAGGAAAAAACTTGGAGATGAAGCAGATGTTAGCTCCAGGCTAAACTGTTTGAAATATTTTTCATGTGTACAACAATTCCTTGACTATTACAGGTGTTACATTCCAGAACTCTCCACAATAAGTAATACTCACTGAGTAAATATAGCTTTTGCTAAAGGTATTCAAGTAAAATAAAGTAGTTTTGTACTTTTATGTATTAAAGTTATTAAATAGCCCTCACAGACTCTTGTATACCTTTTGTACACAGGTTCTGCAATTATTAAGCCAATCAGCACCCAGAATACTGAACAATATACTCACCCTGGTTATGTCTCCTCCATTGGCCAATAGGGTTGCCTGGGCAAAACTGTCTGGGTAGATAAAACCATTTTTCGATCACCCACAGACAACCGTGATGTACCTAGGGAACAGTCAAATTAATTTATGTTGAATAATTTTAAACTCTGGAATGCGCTGAGACTGCCAAAAGTGAACTGCTGTATGACGAAAGATTATAGTATTACCTTATCAATTTCGATGGCATAAAAAAACTCAGTGTTTTTCATTTTAATGAAGAATAAAAGTCTTTTGCATAGTAACATGAATAAATCGTATTATCCATACCATAAGCCAATTCTAAGTGGATAGGAAAGTTAAATTAATTGTGTGTTGTGTCCTATCATATCCTTCTGCTGCCAAATGCTGTGACAGTAGGCACTTCTTGTTATCTATACATGCTCTTATTGAGTATAAAGGAATCTAATAATGGCTGACCTGCTGGAAACCATTTCACTGTTGAACTTACTAGCTGAGCTATGTTTGCACTGTTGAATGCAAACCAAGCCAAGATATGTTCCTTAGTAAAAAATTAATTATTGTAGCTAGCTGCAAACAAGGTTGATCGCTAATTAATGCGGTATTGTAGACAACCATTGCCAATATGGTTTTCCTCACCTAGTTATAATTCAAACTCTAGTCACATGACTAGTTTTCCAAATTTATTAGCACTTTGGTAGATTTAATGTGATAAGTTTGAAATGTATCCTACTGAGGAACAAAATAATAACCATTTTTCTACAAAGGAGAAGAGTGTCACCTGGTTTCTTCTTTTGCAGAAAGGGTGTCACACATGCATGTCTAATCGAGATACCGGAGGGATAAGTGTTGTAAATATAAAGAAAATTTGGTTTACAAGAAATTTAAATTCTCAATAATTTTCATTTTTCCAAAGCCTTCCCTTCTGAGGAGCTTAGGATAAGCCATGAGCAGTAGGAATAGGTAAGTTAGGTTTATCTATTTATGCTATGGGGACTGGCCACCTCAGGGGGACACGGGTTACCCCAGCTTTAGTTAGGTCTTCGATAATGGCCATTGACCTCATGAAGGACACCACCAGCCAGTGCAAGGTTCGCTCCCGAAACGCCTTCAGGTTCTGCACAAAAAAGAAGAAGGAAAAGTAGTAAATGACATGAACTGGGCCAGTACAATTAGTTTAGATCATAATATGTGCTAACCAACTGATTGGAAACACCGCATACGCGTAACAATATGAATTACTTTGGAATACGGTAACCCAGGTTACATTTGCAGCATACTTGGGTTAAATACAGGTATTTTTATGACATGTAGCCATCACTCTGCCTTGCGATGCGCGTGAAGTGCCGTGCATCTCCCAAATTATGCGCTGATCAAAAATAAAGAATAATTTTTGCTAAAATTTCAGTTCCTAAGCTTAGGGAATACTCATGTAAGTTCATGACGTCTGCATCCTGGATGTCTGTGGTTGCCTGACGCTCTGCCTCGAGCTCCACGCCAGCCCGGCTAGCTGCCTGCCTTATTTTAGTGTCAGCGCGGTCCGTGTAAAAGTCTCCCTGGGCGCTCTCACTCGCTCTCTCTCTACCCGCCGGTTTGATTGCCGGCCTCTTGTGACTTGGTAGTTTTTGTGTACTGGTTATACGGTTACTGTGTATTATGTTCAAGTGTTTCCATGTGCTGCGTATGCAGTCCTAGTGTTCCAGAGTACAGTATACTTTGCTTAAGCGTTACAATATATTATGTATTCGTTCGTGAGCTACAGAGTTTGTGTTCAGTCCTAGGCTCTCGGTGTTATTTGCGTTCTACTTAGTCTTGGATTTTGTACTCTATATAAGAACT
>VOMN01050482.1:0-26066 GCA_014899125.1 Orchestia grillus | reverse complement strand
ACACTGGAAAAATGGTATTGAATTCTTAAGATACCCTTTTCTTTACGGTAACTCTGCCATGAAATATTTTTATTTTCAGTATCACTTATACGGACTGCCTTATCTCACTGTCTCGCTATTAGTTTAGGGATATGGACATGGGAAATTTTTCCATCTAAATCCTTATGAGCATGACAGAAAAACGAACGGATGAACCAAGCAAGCAGTACTAGGCTATTATTATATAGTGGGATGAACTAACAGCAGCACATCAAGCGTAAGTCTGCGGTATTCTAATCGAAAGCTTAACTTACTCTGATTGCCCATTAATTTCATAGATGGACAAACTAAAATGTGTATATTTGAGCAAGGACAACAACGTTGATGAATATTTGAAAACTTCGTTGTGAAGTGCTATTTACGGAAACATAACCTGTCGTTGCAGGTTCTATACGTCAATATTGCTGTAGCATTACTTGTGAAGAACAAATGAATATAACTTTGAAATAATTCACCCACTTATTAAGCTATATAAATTTTCTTTGCTGTAGGCACACTCAAGACATTATTCAGCATTGGATCATATTGCCACAGACAGCCTCACACGCTGCCTGGTGCTGCAGCGCGCTGCTCATGAGTGAATATAGAAGCTCTATGTCTCAAGATTTCTTGCCGTCAAAATATATGCATTTAACATAAACAGAAAATAAAATACGAAGAAGTCCTTCAATTACGAGACAGATTTTGCTTGACCCAGTTTACATTAGCCGTGACCCCGGTCGCCAGATGTCTCCTGAACATGTTGCATGGAGCGCGCACAAAATTTTTAGAAAGGCTGCTGATATTCGCCTTAATTTGATCCATCAGCTCAGTGAGGATGGAATGAGTCCCTCTAAGTACTTCTGTCGACCGTATCCCTCGTACACTACTGTAATGTGGAACACTGGGAAGTACAGTATAGAGGTGTGTGAAGTTGTGTATATTTCCAACAGCTACTCTTACCTCTCTTCTGGTGTGCTTCAGAGAGCAGAATCCTACGTGAACACTTGTTTGACTTTTTTGTCAGCTTCTGCTTCTGTCCAAGGCTCGCCTGACCAGCCTGGTCCCCCTGCCACTAACGCCAATTCTGAACGTGTCCGTGCTCGAGCAGCACAAATACAGGTGCTTGGGAGCGACAGAGAAGTTTTCTGAGCTTTTTCCTGTTAATTACGACTTCGAAGCCAACATTTTGCAGTTTTCTACTGTACACTTCTCAGCTTTGATGGTGACGAGCTAACGTTGAGCATTCCTAGGAATGACGATGCAGCAAACCTCCATGGTGCATGCCGTTGTTTTCCAATATTCGGTAGGCCTTCACATCAACTTAGGCTTCGTTCTTACCATTAAGGCGGAGCAAACACGCGTCTGCAACACGACGCGCTTGCTCGCGAGTTAAGGACTTTGAAAGCTAAAGAGGAAAAAGTAGTTTCAAATCTTAGATGTTTGAGAGCGCGTAAGAGTAACAGAAAATTTTCGTAAAAATTTGCATAAAATATAAATGGACGTTATTTTACGCTCACTGGGTCCTTCAATGCATTGCTGCTATGAATCAGAAATGTACGGATGAATTAATATTCCAAGAGAAAAAATATTTGCTAAAGATAATTGGAATTATGCAAGCTAAGAGAATCTATCTCAAACTTGTAGTTCTAAATGAACTTATAAAAGAATTGTAGAAATAAATTAAAATTTCTTTTCACCGATAGGACTTTGAAAAACGTCAGAATGATGGAAATTCCTAAACATGAAGGATTTTAAAATTAACGCTAAAATACATCGAAAATTGTGTTCTCAAACCGTTGTCTTCTTCAAATTACTCCAAGTGTTTGCAATGAAAAATCTGATTTTCGCCGGTTTTCCGTAGCGACTTTGCTGGAAAAAAGTCGTCCTTAGAAACAACACCAAAACAAAGAAAGTGAGGAGCGACAAAAACTAAGGGAACCAACAAATAGAAGAGGGCCAAGAACAAGGAGAAGGCGAAGAGCGAACAAAGACTAAGGGAAGCAACACATAGAAGAGGACCAAGAACAAGGAGAAGGCGAAGAGCGACAATAAGGCGAAGAAGAAGAACACGAAAAAAAGAGACAAAAAACAACCGAAGGAGAAGCACACGAGGAGAGGGGTCTGGAGGCTTAGATGGCCGGTCTTAAAGAGCTTGTTATCGGAGCTCTCAACATCAGTGACAAAACTGCTCAGCTATTTTAAAAGCCAATGTTGTTGTAGTGCTTTGGTAAGAATGAGATTCAATGAAAGAGGATGGGCCTAAAGCTCAATAAAAAGTGTGGCTTTAGTGCTCTGGCTGATAAGAAAACGAGCTTGTTAAATGGTGTACATTAGAGTCTTCGTCAGCTCCGTGTGCCGGGACACGTCTGCACGTCAGGCAAGTGTGCCTGGGCACGTCGTGCACGTCAGGCAAGCGCCCAGGGACACGTCGTGCACGTCAGGCAAGTGTGCCGGGACACGTCCTGCACGTCAGGCAAGTGCCTAGAGACACGTCGTGCACGTCCGGCAAGTGTCCAGGGACACGTCGTGCACGTCAGACAAGCGTCCAGGGACACGTCGTGCACGTCAGGCAAACGTCCAGGGACACGTCGTGCACGTAAAGCAAGTTTCCTGTGACGAGAGGATGCGTGTTCAGACGTGGTGCCAGGAGTGTCTATATGCAAACAGTTGTAATCAAAAGACGGAGACACTTGACAGGGACAGGAAACGCTCTGAGAGAAAGCAGAATTCACTTTTGGACCACCTGTGTCAGCTGCTTAACACAAAAGCTGACTGACACTCAGGTGTGCGTCCTAAAAATAACACGACACACTTTTCACAGCCGTGTGACAGCTCTTTCATTAGAAATGTGTGTCTCTCTCTAGCTTGTTGAGGTTATGTGACACACGTTTTGCCCGCCGCTAGCGGCACATTGGGCGTAAATCTACGGTGTTTCATACGAAAGTTTAGGTTGCTCTCACCACCCCGTAATGAATTTGTCGTAACGAAAATCAACTCTATTCATCTAATGGAAATATCATTTTCCGTGCAGCCGGAAATATTTAAGTAACCACTAACATAATTATGATTTATGTTCATGGCATCTTTCCCTGAATTTCTAACACTTTTTCCGTGAAGTGCATTTGATTGCACTTCATGAATAATATTCCATAGTTTATGTTTTGATTAGTAAATTGAGGCCCGCTGCAAGGGCTGAAATTCTTTGCAAAAACTCGACCCAGCGCTATGCGGGCAGCATCTCATGGCGTCTGTTGGGACGAGTGAATGGCAGTGGCATGGTGGTGGCAGTGGCATGGTGGTGGCAGTGGCATGGTGGTGGCAGTTACCTTGTGGTGGCAGTGGCNCAGTGACCCTCTGGTGGCAGTGGCATGGTGGTGGCAGTTACTTGTGGTGGCAGTGTCTTTGTGGAGGCAGTCTCTTTGTAGTGGCAGTGGCTTTGTTGTTGCAGTGGCTTTGTGGTAGCAGTGACCTTGTGGTGGCAGTGGCTTGGTGGTGGCAGTGGCTTTGTGGTGGCAGTGGCTTTGTGGTGCCAGTGACTTTGTGGTGCCAGTGACTTTGTGATGGCAGTGACGTTGTGGTGGCAGTGGCTTTGTGGTTGCCGTGACGTTGTGGTGGCAGTGGTTTTGTGGCGGCATCAATTGTGGCACGGCGCAGCAGCTCCTTGGAAATCAGCAATAAGGTTTGCGCAAGCAGCCCATAATAATGACACATGTTTGAAAGATATCAATGGTCAACTGAATTTTACTGCGATAATTGAACTGTGAAATAGTTAGCACGATTAATGGCAAGTTTCAAACGGATATAATTATTCAAAATCCGACTTTTACGTACATAGATTTCTGTATACGATACATCATTTGGTAGAGGGTTTAATTTTAAATAGTCCTATTACATATAGTCGTATCAGCAATCGCCGGAACGTAATGTCGTTGTAAGGTGAGGAAGCTATAAACAACGATACAATATCGGCACTACCATTCATAATTCCAGCAAAAGCTTGGAATTAAAACTTCAAATGACTCTTCAGTGACCAACTCAATTGAGGTTAAGAAGTCACAGTAATTTAGAGCGCCACTTGACTGCGTCAGGATCCCTGCGCCCTGCCAAGGTTCAGAAGTCAGGCAATTTCCTCGAGCCCGCCCTTTGTGGCCGCAATAGCAACGTCCAATGAATCCAAGGGCAATCAATGGAGCAAGCTAACGCACGCAAAAACGCTGCTTACGAATGCGATCGCCGCTTAGTATGCAGAGAATAAACACGAGTCAGTTGTGGGGCCCTGCGGCCTGTGAGCAACCGCAGGCAGTCTTCAATCTATTCAAGAGGAGCCACAAAAAACTCTATTGTTCGGTGCGACTTTAATTCGAGGTACGCCCAGCTCAACGTACCAATCTAAGTCTCGTACCGTCAGAGTGTACAAAGGTTGAAGGCGATTATGGCATGGCACTGAGAAGTCAATGAATAGCTAAAAGGCCATGGCAAGTCGCCTTAAATAATTGGTCCGAGACCCTAATGGCCCAGCGAGAGCCCTTACAGATGGAGAAACTGATAAGCCTTCTCAATGACAGAGTCGTTCTTCTCTCAAGAGAATACTCGAAAATTACCAAAAACCTTAGAAAAAATCACAGAGGAAGGCAGAAAAAAGCCTATTGCATAGTCCAGATTGAGGGACAGCGATCGTGGGAGCGCCTGTCGGCCGCCGATCTCAATGGGTTAGGAAGATTAGTCTTGAGGCTTTGTTTCCACGAGCGCCCTGACGTGTGACCAGCACCAAGGGATCGGCCAGCCGCGTCCTCAGCAGCTCTTCAGCGGAGTGTTGAATACGGCGAACGTCAGTCTAACGATAATCGTGCGGTGCGTCATGAGTGCACGCTGATATTGTTTCTTTTTTGCAAGAATGACCTTACTCAAAACTTAGGAATGCTTACTGATTTTTGAATTGATTCTCAATTTATGCGAGTCGTGTGAATTATATGTTAAGAACCTCGAGTTATGTGAGGGCAGTCACTCAGTCACTGCATTGTAGCTGACGACAAATCTTTCCAAGAAGTTTTTTTTGACATATAGCTTCTGCCTACTGAGTAATGCCTGACCCCTCCCCCCCCTCTTCCCTACAGGGAGGGGCTCATATCCACTGAGTGATGCACGACCCCTCTGCAGGCAGGGGCTAACATCCAGTGGGTGATGCACGACTCCTCTGCAGGCAGGGGCTGACATCCACTGAGTGATGCACGACTCCTCTGCAGGCAGGGGCTGACATCCAGTGGGTGATGCACGACCCCTNCGTCTCCACAGCTTCTGCCAGGCACGCAAAGTTGTTCATTTTCCCCTTTTGGAATGACGAGCAGCGTCAGCTGGAGCAGCTGAGCATAGTTTTACCCACGATACCTCTGTAAAATTGTAAAGCTGCTCGTATTATTTACATTAGACGCAAAACTTCCGGATTGTAAACGCACGAGCATTGCAGGATTTGAACCTGCACTCGCTCGAACAATGCACGTGAGTTGTGTTGGAGGGCACAGGGGACTGGAGCAGGTGGCACAGGGGACTGGAGCAGGTGGCACAGGGGACTGGAGCAGGTCACCTGGGCACTGCAGTCGGCCCTCCGACCGGAGAGGTGGATGTCATTTCTGTGCAACGGACGACTGTAGCCACACCGAGTGCTCTGTGACTGCGGGAGTGCAGGGCTGTGCGAGTGTAGAGCCTGGAGAACACTTGATGCAGAGCGCTCCTCGGGCTCGTAAATCAAGTGAGAACTGATAACTGCATCAATAAGAAGCAATACAGCAGCAATACGGCAGCGAGCAAGAATGCAGCTAGCAAAATATGCAACGAGTTAGCATGCGACAAAAGAAGCACGACATGCAATTTGGCAGTAACATGGAGACAAAAATTGAAAGATACAAAAACATGCGTCGTAAAGTGAAGCCTGTAACTATAGTGTGAAATTACTGTAAGGATAAACGAAGGCAAAAAATGGGAAAAGAGATATAAATTGAACAAACAATCACGGTTCTGAATTCATCAGGAAAATCACCTTTTTTGAGTCGAATTTTCATGAAAAATTTGAAGGCAAAGGTGACCGCACAAAGTGAAAACATTTCTTCTTCGTTTACATGTTTATTTACATTGTATAAACTTTACCACACGCGAGCACTGATTACTTTTGGTTTTTACAGTGCTTGTGGTGATGTTTATGCAATGTAAATAAATATATAAACGAAGAAGAAATGTTTTCACTTTGTGCGGTCATCTTTGCCTTCAAATTTTTAACGGCCTAAAATCTCCTCAGATTTCCACATTTAAACTCTGATAAATCAGCACGTAATAAACCTGTGAACGCCACCGTCCAGAACTGCCCTCGAGTAGTGATCTAAAGCACACCTTCAGCCAGCTGATATTCATAACGACAAATTTAGTGCCAGTTTCCCTCACCACATTCGTGAAGGCATTGCACTCTAGTTCGCATTGGAGAGCGTGCACCGAACATCATAGCGCCGCCCGGGGCTGCGATGTTGTGAGCGGCGCAAGGGCGGCGGTGCAGGGGCGACGATGCAGGGGCGGCGATGCAGGGGCGCTCGAGGCAAATGTTGAGGTCGTGTGGCCTTTTCGTGAAGACTTGAGAAATTGTTGTAACAATATGTATGTAATGGACATGATTGTCACTACTAGAGATATGATTGTGCCGGCACTAGTATTGATGTAATGCAATATTATTGTGGTGACTTGAAAAATTATTGTAACAATATTGATGTAATGAGACATTATTGTGGCGAGTAGTGGAATTGTTGTAATAATGTTTATGTAATGGGACATTACTGTGATGAGTAGAGAAATTATTGTGACTATATTGAACGTAATGAGACATTATTGTAACGACTCTATGGTCGTCACATAAATTTTCATAAATTATTGTAACAATATTAATGTAGGGATACATTTTTATGACAACCATGTAAGAGCGCTGCACACTTATCGTTACAGTCGTGTAAAATGACACTTTTTTGTGCACGATGAAAACAAATGCTTGAGGAGTTAGTGATTAATGAAGCAACTAATAATGTTCCGTAACTAAAAGATCCAGAACTTTGAAGGAAGATTTACTTAATTCAGTTCACATAAACTACTGTTGAAATTATTACTCGCGTCAACATACATACACACGTACACACACACACACACACACACGGGCATGACAGAGTCAGCAACAACACACTCACAGATGTGTGGAGATGGAGCAAGAGATGTGCCCCAGTGTGCCCGCCGCCCAGATCCTGCGACACAGTCGAGCCGACCGCCCAATCAGCGGGCTCATCCAGCCCAAATTGCGGGCTCAATCGTACAAAGTGAGCCGTAATGAAGCTTAATGCGCGCCCAAAAGATGTCAACCTCGAGCAAAAAACGACCGTGCCTCGGGATAGTCCTGGAATGTGGATTTCGTTCCAGGAAATGTGGGTCCAAGTCTCCGTGTTCTGGTGACACTTTGCTTAATTGAACAACTGTCTCCAGCTACACAATACCGCCCTGAGGACTGTCCTAAGCTGCGGCCTGTAATCATAACTGTAGGACAGCAATCGTTCGTACGAGGCTAGGATGGGTGAGGCTTGTCTCGTTGTCGTGACAGCCAAGAATTAGGATTTAAATGTTTACAGCTGTGAGCACCACGCATGATGTACCGTCCGAAATGGTTGTGCCCTGCAATAATTACTAGAATTCATTTTTGAATCACGTTCAAAACCAACTCGGAAGTGAAGAACTAACTCAACTGAACGCTTCTCTCTTCTTTCCTCAACTATTTCCTTTTTGAACGCATCCAAATAAAAGGTGAAAAAATTTTCTGATTTTGGTGCCGTGAAATTACGAGTGTCGATTTTTAATATCCTGTCCATTGTCTCTTATTTTGACTGGCGTATTTTGTATTAAGTTAATTTCAAAATCAACCCTTACTTTAAATATTCTATTTCACTACAAAACGAATGCTTAGAGAAATTACCCACAAACAGACTAAAATAAGAGCGATGCAATATTGCATGAAAAATTACCCACAAACAGACTAAAGTAAGAGCGATGCAATATTGTATGGAAAATTACCCACAAACAGATTGAATAAGCGCGATGCAATATCGTATGGAAAATTACCCACAAACAGACTAAAATAAGAGCGATGCAACATTGTATGGAAAATCACCCACAGACAGACTAAAATAAGAGCAATGCAATATTATATGAAAAAGGGACAGACATGCGCAGCGTATCATCGAAGAGACCTAGAAATTTGCGCGTAAGGGCGTTAAAATATTGCGAGTTTTGCTGCGTGCTGGCCGGGGGCTACTGGTGCTGAGAGACTGGCTGGGGGCATCCGATGTCTCTAGCGTGACGAGACAGCGAGACACGAGACTGGCTGGGTACATCCGATGTCTCTAGTGTGACGAGACAGCGAGACACGAGACCGGCTGGGTACATCCGATGTCTCTAGTGTGACGAGACAGCGAGACGCGAGACAGGCACACAGCGCTCAACTCGACCAGCTCCCAGGACCCGCCTCTGCCACAGGGGCACACAGCGGCCCGGTTAAATGTTTCCTAACAGCGCCACTTCCGACCAAATCCTCAATAATTGTCCTGAAGGAAATATGTGGCCGATGAGATCTCCAATAGATGTGATGAGCACCAATTACAGGCCGCAATGGCAGCCATCTGCTCCCAAAATTCAACAGCGATATAAAGAAATTTTCGGAGCTTCGAGCAAAGTACGCAGTGTGGAGGGACCGTTTGGCCAGGTGCGTCACGGGGCGGCTGTGGTGGCGGTGCCGGCCTCGGAATGGTTTCAATCTGTCCTAACTGAGGGACGGACGCTCCTGTTTATTAGGTGGGACCGCCCTTTATGGTGGGAAATGAAACCAAGCATCACGAAAGTAAGTAAAATGTTCGTAATTACAAAGTATTCGTTTTGCGGTAACCTAACAGATTTTTTGTTGATTGGATATTACATGAATTCATACAGTTGGAAGGACAGGGAAGTAACAATTAATATTTTAAAGGCCCGTTCGTTCTTTGTGGTTTGTTTGCATCAATGCACGAGCGCTCGGTCGATGCTTGGTCCATTCCTTAGGCTCTAATGTTCAGTTGTGACATCAGAAGACTCCGATGTTCAGTTGTAACATCGGAAGAATTCCAGCGTTGGAGTATTGCAGTAACTCTGCGCCTGAAGAGATGGATACCTAAACGAACTGCGTCGGCACGATGAGGACACACATTGTTGTTTAAATGTTTACATCTACACAAAAAAATGTCAACAGTCAGTTGTGAATTTATTTTCTATCCTTGAGTTGAAGGGAAAAAATTTGCTTTCAATAATCATTTTGCAGCTACTGAAACATTGCTGAACACGACCACCTCCGCAGAACGAGGGGACTCGCAGCTATACTTATTTGGAATGTGTTAGCTTTCTCGCTAGATAATCCTGGCAGATATTCCAGGCTGACATTCCAGGCAGACCCATTCCTAGCAGACATTCCAGGCTGATATTTCGTGCAGATATCCCAGGCAGACATTACAGGCAGACATTCCAGGCTGACATCCCAGGCGGACATTCCAGCCAGACATTCCAGCCAAACATTCCAGGCAGACATTCCAGCCAGACATTCGAGGAAGACATTCCAGCCAGACATTCCAGCCAAACGTTCCAGCCAGACATTCTAGGCAAACATTCCAGGCAGATATTCCAGACAGACATTCCAACTTGAACATTTCATGAATACATACCAGGCACACATTCCAGCCAAACATTCCAGCCATCCATTCGAGGCAGACATGTGTTTGCATTCCAGCCAGACATTCCAGCCAGACATGTGTTTGCATTCCAGCCAGACATTCGAGGCAGACATGTGTTTGCATTCCAGCCAGACATTCCAGCCAGACATTCGAGCTAGACATCCGAGCTAGACATTCCAGCCAGACACGCGAGCTAGACATCCGAGCTAGACATTCCAGCCAGACATTCGAGCTAGACATTCGCGCTAGACATTCCAGCCAGACATTCGAGCTAGACATCCGAGCCAGACATTCCAGCCAGACATTGTGGCCACTCGAGCCGTCACCCTATGTTAAAAAGCACGATTACGCTCTCGCTGACCCTCGTTCAAGAACAAGACAATGCTTCACATGCATTAAAATTGCACATTGCATCATCTAATTTAGCAAAGGTTGTCAAGACCTCATAACGCGCTGCACCGCCAACGCACGCTTTGAAAATGAGACGTCTGCCACCAATAATTCATCAATATCTACATACGTCACGCAGAAATAAAAGAACGATAAATTCAGCAATGGACCACGAGACCTTGAGACTCCCATTTCCTGTGCGCGTTCCTAAAGATTGGAACAAGATCCACCGCTCGCTGGTGCTTTCTAAAACGACGGTGCATTATTCACCCCGTCTGCGGAGTTGACGGGATGCAGTTGTCGGCAATCTTCTGTCTGTGGGAGCGTCGACTTTCCTCCCCCTGCCGAATCGAAAAGCACTCGCTGCAAATTAGATTACTCAGCAATTGAACTGGATCTGTTTCTTGCGCAGCGCTTTGACGTGATATTCTTGAGCTCATTTGTACGCTTTTTTGAGGCGCCTAGCGCACGGTGCGAGCGCATGGACTACGCAGATTAAAAAGCGCACCAGCATCACGCGCGGACTTATTCGCGAGCCTTTGACGAGCTCGTCTGCGTGGAGCAAAAGTGATCAGCGAGGCCGTTTTCCAGTCTAAGGCTGCACGATGCAACAAAGAGTATTATCTCTTTTTACGCTCAGCTCGAATCATTTTCATGGAAGCTTTCATTGAACAGTAAATCCACACGTTCTAAACTTGCGCTAGAAAGTCGACACTAATAAGATACATTTTTAAAATATTTTAAGCTGTTGTTTATGATACCCTCGTGCAATGGACATCGTGTTCTCGAACAAATATTTATGGTACGAAAAAGAAGGAACTAATCCTCAGTAATCTCGCTCGGTAATTCAAGTCTCTGATATATTAGTCAGCTACAACGATCGGCATCCACGTTTGAAGTGTTCTGATAACATCACTTCAACTGAAATTGTTCGTATATTTCTTGTTCAAATATTACGTAACAAACCATGTTCGTCATAACTAGTTATGCAGACAAGTAAAATACTACGAATTATTTCGACGCGATCCCTAAAATGCAAAAATTACCACGAAAATAATTGCTTGTTTTGCGGAAGAGGTAAAAGTCACAGGGTGCGAGTATAGAGTAAAGCTCATGCCAACCTGGCATCACCTTCCCAGGTAAAAGTTTCAATTTGGAAATATTTCACATGTGCCGAATGTAGTGCAATTTACTGATGAAACTCCACTGCTCTGCGATTGTTTAAAGCTGTAAAGCCTGAATTAACCCTGGAATTAATTGTAGCTAGTTTATAGCTAGCAAATCGGTGCCTGCTTGTGACACGTCATTTCATGAAACTTAATACAACTTGAAAATAAGTAGCGCTTGTGTTGAAACCTTATATGTTGCTTGAACTTTCTTGCAAAGAAAATAAAAGAAAGAGAACACGAGTAATTGGAAACATCACATCGGAACATTAAAGATCATTAAAATCCACGTAAGGCTCTACGGCTCATCTGGTCATCATTGAAATGGAACGTTTTAGACATAAAGTGCAACACGTTCTTCAGTCGAACTGCCATCAGGTACTTAAAGCATGACGCTCTGCGGTGTAATTTTTTCTGCTTCAGAAACATCACACTTTAAACAAAATTGCAATACCAATTTAAGAGGGACTATATCTCTTATTTTCTTGCAAAATGAAGATTACTAATCCTATCAATTTTTTTCGTATTTATGAAATGCTTGTCTCTTTCCTCCTTGTGTTCCAAACGAAATAACTGGTACAACAACTATGAATCCTGGAATAACTCTTAAACATTTACGACAATCTTTTAGACTGACGCATATTAAACAACTGAACAATTTTAAATAATTTAGTACCACAAGAATAACATAAATTACAATTACAGACATGAATTTCTTGAACAATTTTGAAGGATATTTGTAACTACAACTACTTGAGAGCTAGAATAAGTTCTTTGACTTCTAGGGCATCCTGTCTCAAAAATAAAATAGGCTACGAGCCTACGAGGGCATCATTGTCAACACACAGAGTTACAACTCGCCGACCGTACATAGTAAAATCTAGAAGCATTCATCAGGAAATTCAGTGCAGTGACGTAATGACCATTACTGCAGTCTACAGAACTGGAAACAGAAACGGGAAGTTCTGTGCTCCAATGCTCGACTAAAACCATCATAAAGAAACTCTGCGAAGATCTTGCACGAATCCTGAAATTGTAGCAAACAGCCCGCCCTGCTTAAGCATTTCAAGCAGCATGCACCCCGCCAAATTGCCTCGCGCTGTTGGATATGATTGTTCTGTTTTGGTGCGATGCATTCACAAAATATTGCGCCTTCTTTCAAGCCGAGAGAAGCTTAGCGTAAGAGTGTAGGTGGGGCTTGATTCACGGCCTTCATACCGCCAATAATTCATGCTTATTTCTCCCCAAATCGCTTGAAGCAACACCTTATTTTTGTGCTAGACACGCACGAAGTACAATAGCATCGTTTGATCACGAGTCGCATAGAGCATCATGGCGGGCGATACGCCCAATCCTTTACAAATCCTTTCGAGGTAATTGAACACCACCACTGCGAGGCTTGTACGGAATCAAAAAGTGACGGCGTGGTTGCGGCGTTCATACGACATCATGGCCAATAATTCTAGCTCAATCCTGCACAAATCCGTTCAAGATTATAGCAAGCCGCGGGCGCGAGGCGCGCTCTGAAGTGCCAGGTCGTGGCGTTCATAAGGCATGGCGCCGTCAGGTGTCACAATAGCGGTCGTATGCAGGCGCCCTCAGCCACATTTGACGACCTTCCGCCGCCCGTAAGTCCTTCCTCCGTCGTTCTGCTCGCTCTCGAGCCGTCACATCCAACTGCTCCCGCGTATTTCCCAGGGGATCCCCGAACAAGACTGAAACTGTTGGAATTTGTCATAAAATGCAAATTATCCTGCAGAATACCGCGCCCTTTTGTACAAATAAAACGTTGCGGAGCAATGGGAGATGCTCGTAAACATGTCTGGAGTCGATCAATTGAGCACTTGGGAAGCTTGAGCTCTTAGACTGGGGCTAGAGAAGGGCCAGATTGGCCCGCTCTGGTTCACGGGGCCAACACGGAGTGGCTTACGACATTGAGACACAAGGCTCACTTTCCCTTGCCCTCGTATGTCGAAAAAATTCAAATTAGAAGCGCTAGGCCCAATGTTTTAGGGTTATTTTAACTCAAAGTTACGTTATTGGTCCTTAAAGATCGAGAACTTTTCGACTTTCTTTTACTGCATCTGAAAAGTTAGACACCATTCCGTGAATAATTTGCTTAGGCATTGGCTGGTGGGAGACCGGCGTGTGATTCAGCCCTGCACTCAATGAAGAATCGATGTAGGGTCGTCCCCCATTCTCAGAATTGAGACTAACACTTAGAGGGGTCTTTTTATAAACATTTCATGCGCCTCAGAAGCCACCGTATGGAGCGTGAGCACCTACGAAGTGTTTCTTATTTGCAATGTGGAAGGCCTCGCCCGCCCCCATCTGCCTGCTCTGAACTGTTATTTCCTCAACTCAATCTCGTTAACACAATAGATGGAACGCAGAAACTGGAAGTTGCCTCATTTACTTTATTTGCATCGTTACATCTCAAAGTAATTCACATTAGGGGTCTGTGAACTACAGAAAGATTCAAACTGAATTAGCAATACAGAAGCTAATTAAATAAGCATCGAAACTTCCGTGGAGTTTCGAACAACGACCCAAATTGTCGCGAGTTCTAAAGCGCATCTTTGAAATTTTGTGTGTGCATTCATGTGGTCATTTGAAACACACCTGCAAACAGGACACTAATCTCGAGCCCTCACAGCAGTATCGAGTTTTTTGGTACCGTACAGTACAATTACGGTGATTGCAAACACTGATCTTCAAATTAGAGGAGATCAAGTACATCTGAACCAAATTGAGTATGACCAATGACTGATTTGAGTATGACTGATCTCCTTCAAATTAGAGGAGATCAGGTACATCTAAACCAAATTGAGTATGTTCCATCAACTATGGAACCTGAAAGTCATCTAACTTTTGTAAAAATAAGTATGTTTGGTTTTAGTTCATCCTTATTTAATGGCTGATTGATTTCTATGCAGACATTACACACTTCATAGAACTAGTAACTAACGCAAACTAGATACTTATGAATTCATTATTACTTAAATGAAAAGTAACGAACGAGAAGAAATCAAATTAAAATAAGCGACTTTACGCCATCATGGCTTCCGCATGAATATTTTAAATTATATGCGCCGTACAATGAAGGCTCGCCTCAGTAAGTGCTACGTGGTTTTCGCAAGCCACGCATACAGATAATAAAAATGGCCGCGGGGGTTAACAAATAATCTAAACTTCTCTTTTTAAATTCGTGCAAATTTGTGAAAAATAAGCAATCGTGGAAGGAAAAAGTTCAGTTCCTGATTCTAATTTGTGCGACAGGCAATCACCAGAGACGGTGTCAACAGAAAACAGTTCGCTCTGAAGCGGCCATAAAAGAGTCCGCTCGTCTCACAGAGTCAAGAGTTTAGTGTGCCTGTTATCTGAAGGTCGTGTTGTGCATAGTCAATGGGTGTTGCGTGTTCAAATGCAAAACTGAATAGTTGAGTGGGATGCTACGCTGCGCTAGCCTTGTAATTTGCTAGTGGTCTCAAAATTCGCTCCTGATATCTTTCACGCACGCAGTTTGCAGTTGATTTTTTGAAGGCATTCAGTACCTCATTTCTGACGACACACTCTTGGTACTTCCACTCTCCGCTATGTCGTGAGCAATGATGACCTTTACGCTCCGTCACTTCTGCTTCTACTGGGACCATCTCAACAGGGGCCGTAGAAAGAGGACTAGGCTGCAACTCCGCCCCTGCGTCTTTTGATTCCGTGATTTTCGGCGGATTCTAAGGCTCTTTACATGGCGATCTTTTTGGGGTTATTTAAAAACCGTGAAGCTCAGTGAAAAGTCATGATAATGACTTACTGGAGCTCCAGGACTCGGGCCTAAATATAGCTTACGTGTGCGCGGCCTGTTATAACTAACAATGGGATTTGATGACCCCTACGCGCTGCCCTCAAACTGCCTTTCGGTTCCCTAGGGAATCGCGGACCTCAGACTGAGCACCACAGCTCCAGCGCACACTGCCAGCTCCGAGCGCTGAGTTGTGCTCCCGCTTGTGTGATAAAATACTTATAAGTTCTCTTGACATTTTCCCTTACCACATAAAAGTTCGGTTTGTTAAAAATTATTCTAAAGAGCTGGAGGCATCGATCAAAAATGCCTTTCGGTGGAAAATTCGACACTTTTGGTCACACGAATCAACTCTCTCTACAAAAGTCACTGTAAATGGGGTACTTCTGTAAGTCATCAATAAACTCGCAAATGTATTCAATTTTCAGGAATGCAAGCTAGAGCTTAAAATGCAGCCAATTTAATCACGCAGAAGTCCAATTAAAAGCTACCAGTGCTCGTACAAAGCGCATCCAGGCGGACGTCCATCGAGCGCCATGGAGCAGCGAAACATGGTTCAAGTGATGTTCTCAGGTGCAGGCATGTTTATATTCTTGTTTGAGGAGAAGATTCATAACACTCAAATGGGACTCACGAAATATTGGTGTGTTCGAAGTGTGTGATCATTTTCGTGCCTCCAGAGCTGGTGAAAAACTACATCAGGCACCAAGCTTGGCATGGGAGCTCTGACAAGCCGTGAGTTCAGACACTCTTCCTGTGTTTTCCTGATGCACGTTATGGTACAGCAAGCAATGAAGCGTGAAGGTGGGGTCAGTATCCTGTTACTTACAAATTTTCCTATGCCAATGTCGGAACTGTACCCTGTCTTATTCGGAAGTTCGTGTTCTCTCTTCGAATAATTTGACACTATAGTATGTGTCCTTGATCTCCTCTCACTAAACGTAACAATATTTAACACGTCGGTAGTTCTGCAGCACCATGGTAGTTCTATCAATGCATCCGTAAAGTGAAATTTCTGGTTTTGTCTTAGTAAATTTCGATAAATATTTGCATCACAAAAACTCGTCTCACGTTACTCTATTTTTCAACAGCTTTTGAAACTCGAGAGTTATGTCGACTGCAGCGTCATCTATAAAACAGGAGTAGAATGACCCTGACTTCCTTCTCAACAGTCACCGCCGCTGTACACTAAGTCATGAGCGGCCGACGCCAGGACCAGTGAGCCAAATCGTAAGCTACTGCTGCCGGGACCCACCATCTCCAGTGCATCTGATCGTCGTGAGTCGACACTGGCACAGACATCCTGTGCAGTAATCGACTGCAGCGATTCTGGTGAGGCACAAGTTCTTGCTGGGGCTTCTTGCCCCGAGTTTGTCTTGTTGACGCCTTCCCGTGCTGGAAATTGAATAACAAACTGATTAGTGCGTGCAAGAATATACGTAATTATCACAAAAAGTTTTGCTTTCAAATTCCAGTAAGTATTACAGGCCAGGAATGCTTTCATGATCAAAGCACCTTCTTACCCTCGTGTTCAATTGGTCTAATAATCATCCGTTGACCGTCAGCTCATCACTGGCTCATTTATAACATCAAGAAGAGTAGTCAAAATGGAAGAGTATTTCCGTATGCAAAAATATTGAGTTTTCTAGAACCTAAATTCTTTTTGGACCAAGTGGGAGCAATACAGACAGCTAAGCTTGGCAAGAGTAGGCAATTGAAGTAAGACACGGCCGGCTCACAAATATAAGAATGCAGCTCATATTTCGATGTATACAAATATACATAGCAGTGAGCGCATATGATATGCTTGCAAATTACATAGGCTGTATGTAAAGCCTATATCTGTATCTAAATACATCGTTTATTTTTACGTGTATAGGTTATAGTAAGAAGAAAGGATCTGTTGTGTGGTTGCAGCGCACACCTCCCATAGGGCAGATCTTGTGTAGGTTCGATACCCTGACGTGCACATGAGCTAACATTAATGTGTTCAGAATGTTATTCTATTAAGAAATAAAAATTAAACACCACGTTTCTCATAACATTCAGGTAATATTCAGTAATTTAAAATTCAATATCAATGATTTCAACTCAATTAGATGAATTTCATTTTTGAAATAAGGATTTCTTTAAATCAATCCCGGAATATTCTTCCGTCAATGAGGACGCGTAGTAGTGGCACATGTTTGTTTACGTTTCAGATGAAAGGGTGAGGCCGTGCTGTTGAGGGCAATTATATCCATAAAAGTGCCACAAATCGAAGTATTTTACTATGAAAGCTTTGAAAGTTGACTATTGTTTGGATTTAGGTTTAAAACTTTAGGGTAAATAGGCCCACATGGAGGTAGAATGAAGGGAAGGCTAGAATGTGTTTAGCGTAAAATGGAAAGAACGATAGAACTTTTTTTCTAGAATGTAGTTATTGTGTATTGTTGTTTATAGGCAGTATGGAGTAGCTGAGTGGTATGCTAGAGCTAGACAATATTTACTATTTGTCTTTTACACTACACAGAATGCCCTGTCCTCATCGACGAACCACCATCAATCAATGGACCCATTTCTTTCAAGCATTTAGTGTGAAGTCCTCTGCTAAAGCTCATAAAGTTAATGTTACAGTTGTGGGGAATTTTCAAATCTCCACTAATAACCTGATAAAATTGAAATTCATTGTACCAGTTGTAAGTTCTGCAGGACTTACATAAATTTAGCATACTAACTTTTGAGTCTAATTCATCTCCTTTAAAAGAGTTAGAACCAATTTAGTGTATGCCATAAAGCTATTATGTAGGATCCTAGACATGTCTTGTAGATTCAGTTGGTCCACTGTGATTTGTGCTGCTACTTGCTCCAAGGCAACAGGACCTCTAATACTAACTCTTAAAACCCTGCCCACAGCAGTTTCTTTACTTCTCATTTTTGATCATTGGCCAAGTTGGCCCTTTAAAGGCTTAGGTTGACCTTCATCTCTCCATTTCCCTACTGTCAGGCTTGACCTTCCAGTAATTATGGTAACCTTACCTGTGATTTAAAATAGAGTATGTTCTTGATACTGAGTTGTTTTCCCCATTTTGTTAATATTTTGAATGCATTTATAATCAGGATTATGAATACTAAAGCTATCATTAAGAAGATTATTAATTGATATTTAATTATTATTATTGTCATTAGTAGTATTGCTATTGTCATTGCTATGTTTAATATATTTGTTTCATATATGTATTTTTTTACTGTTATTCAAAATTTTTGCTACAAAAGGGTGACAAGCATTTTACATATGTATTGAATTCTATATGTAGCCACCAAGTGTTATTCAACTCCTTAATGCTGTAATTATGGAAATAACACATGATATTGGTTGTCCCACATCAAAGGTTCTTGTATACTTTTTTTAACTCACTACCAAAACTTTATCACATGTGGTTTATGTAATAAAGATGACTCTGCTCTCTTGCTGGCTTACAACAACCTCTAAAATATTTAATTTCAATTGGATACTTAAAGCATATCAGATTAAAACATAGAGTTAATAAACCATGGCTAAAATGGAATAAGCATTATAATGCTGAAACAAATATTGTTTCTTCTACAAGTAGTTGTTCAGATGACTGTTATTGCATTGGACAATTGAGCTCCATTAAATTGCAACCAAAAAAGAAAAAGAAATTGGGAATTTAGCTTGATGTTAAGATCTTAAAAAGTATTTAGCCATTTCAATAACCCGAACTTGATTCAACTCATTCTTAATGTTGAAATTATTTTAAATTATTTTTATAAAAGTTTGTATAGTATTTAAGCATTTTCCTATTTTACTACAGTGCTAGTTCAGATACTTATGTCCATAAAACTGTCCTGTAGGTCTTTATCAAACTTAATCAACAGTGTTTTGACCTTAAAATGTAGAGCAATATTAGCCAGCACCTATATTTTTTTTTAATAATTCCCATTGGTAATCACACATTCAACAACAGGTGTGCTTCTGTAAACTCTCTGCCTGTGCATCAGTTTTTTTAAGGAAACTCTCATGGCTTTACTTGGATAACATTCTGCAATAATTAACTATGAAAGTGCATTGCTTTGAAGACCAGTTTGTGCAATAATTCATCATCAAAATTCAGAGGACATATTTTTTGTAAATGACTTACATTGTACTTGATTCATCATAAATTGCATGATTGGGCTGAATAGTTGAATTTAAAGTATTGAATACTATTTATTGGATATATGAGAAACAAAATTGTTACATTATTTAAAATGGTATTTCAATTATTATTATTATTATTGTGCCCTTTGCTATATGGAATATAAAATTGTTATTTTCTCAAAAATATCTTAACTGACAGCATCTTTGAGAAAATAACTTTTCAATGCTTGCTAGTTAGGTTGGTTTATCCTGTGCTATGGGGATTGATATCCCCAGATGGACACTGCTAGGTTCCTTCAGCTCTAGTTAGGCATTCAGGACTTCTGTCTTTTTATGCCCCTTTTTGCTGTTTTCAATTTTCACACTTCCTTTGCTATCTCTTTCTTGTCTTTTCTTCCTCTTCCTTCTTTGCTTGCTGTTTCTATGAGTAGGAAATCTGTGTGGGAACTCACCTGTGTATAGATTCTACATTCCCTGCAGTCCATGTTGAATGATCTCTTTTTTCACTCTCTTCAAATTATATTTGATGTGGCTGAGGAGCTTTAAACTATTTATTATAATAATCCTAATATCTGCCTTCAGAAACTTGTAATAACTTTTTTGCACAATTTAATGACTTATCCTGTGGGGCATGAGATTAATTGTTTGCTAAAGTTCTGCTGTTTATGAGAAATACATGTTTAGTATCCATTACTCTAAACTTTAAATCCCAAATCACATTCTATATTTTTTTATTAACAAGGGTTAAATAGTTCTTCTTGGAAATGAAACTACAGTAAACCTTCAGCTATCTGCAAAAATGCAAACAGTTTCTGGGATCAGACACCTGTCTCAAAAACCAGATGCTGTTGAGATTGTAAGACATAATTTAGATTTGTAATTGATGAGGTTTGGTCAAAAATGTGTTTTGTAAGCAATAGACCTTTCTTTCAAATGTAGATACTTAATTGTGTCCAATTTATATTATTAATTTGTGTGTATTTACTAAAACTTTGCTAGAATCTGGATGAGTTTCCCTCCCAAAAGGACAAAATTTTTGAAGGTTCATAGGAATTTAAATGCTAATGATGCTAGTCATACTACATAGTAGTGTACAATTAAAGTTCCTAGTTGATGCTTTTTCTCCAACAGAAGTCTTTAGAATGTTTAGAAAATTTAATCTTAAAATTCTACCTGAAAATCCTAGTGAAATTAAAATCATAAAAAATGATGAGAATAGAAAACCCTGTAATGAACAGGGCTTGAATAGTGAAAATAGTAGTGTCATAAAATATTTGGAAGGTGATGGAGCTGAGCAATCAAAAAGGGCTCAGATGTCAGAGACTGATCCTAGTGTGGCAAATATGAGTGTTCAAGACCGTAAGAAGAAGTCACACATGAGAGTCCTGAGGAGCATCAAAGGAAAATGGTTGAGTACATTTGCTCGACAGCAGAGTAGTATTGACAAAACAAATAGAAAAAACGGTCAGCATTTTACTGATGGAAATGTGCAACTAGAATCTAGCAAATGTGTTGTAGTGAACAATGCTAGAACTTGTGAGAAAATTGAGAAAAACTATGAAGTGCCTACTCAGAAGAGCAAATGTGATAGTGAAACTGGACATCAGTGTTCTACCCAGCACTCTGCTGTTCTGCCTGAAATAATATTATCAAGCAATAGAGAGGCTCAGTGTTCATCTGAAGTTACTCACTGCAAGCCATCATGTGCTGGAACAGTTCTACAGGATGTTCCTACAAAGCCTATCCAAATTCTGTCCAGTACAAGTGATTTCATTACTTCTGCTGACCATGCCGCAGTGCCTTTCTCAAATTCTGCCCAGTTAAGTAGTGTGGCTGTAGTACATCCTTGGATTTCGTCTTTTGATTGCTCAAATATTGGTCAACATTTTGAAGATAGTTGTCCCAATTTTACTACTAAGCATGACCATGATTTGCTTTTACCCAATTTATTGGATTCGAGAGAAAATACTTCCAGGTATGCTCCTGTTATAAATGATGATTTTAAAATAAGGCAAAAGAGTTTAGAAAGTATTGTTGAAGATGACACTCTCCCTTTGTGTGAAAATAAAACTGTAAAGAAGAAACATTACTTTCATGAGCAACACTTGCAAAAATTTCCATCTCCACATTTGAAGTATTCAAAACTATCAGGTGCCACTAGAAAGCCTCTGACATTTGATATATCAAAGGACCATGTGGATGAGGATGTACCTGATGTAACTCAGTGCTCTGATTTGTCTGAACTGACACACAATAGCAACTCTGTTGATGCTGTTGCGAAGGTCAGAGAAGATCCCATTGGAGCACACTGTGCTCCTCTGCCTTCGGGTGAAGAGAGAATGCCCACCAAGAGTTGGTCGCAAGAATTCAGAGACTTCTCCAAGCAAAGCTGGTATTGGGGACCTTTGACTAGGTATGCATTGAGCAATCTCGGAGCTCAAATAATCTTGTGCATGAACTTGACTACAATCATGTACTGTAGATTCTGTAGAATTGGTATTCCTAGCATTTGCTCTGAGTGATATCTTCACATATTCCGAGATGTAATTAGGGGACTTTGATCTGTAAGTATAAGTTATGCTAACAAACAAATTCTGGGTCTTGATAGCCCTTGTTGGTGACTTTTTATGAAAAAGAGGGGCTGGAGTCTATCTTCTTTGTGAAAATGATGTGTTATACTTTTGTCTTTTACTTCCTTGCAATTTGAGTAGGCCTCAATTTGTTTTCTCTCTGTGTACAGATTATATCCTATTTAAAATATTTTTTGCTGACTTGAAGTTATGATGAAACTTAGTGCTGAAAGATGTGACCGATACATTGAATGCTTAGATCTAAGCTCATATTCTTTGCATTAATGTCTCAAAGCATGTGTCTTGTGCCTACATCTTATCAGGAGCCAGTATTAGCATTGCCTATGGTAGGAAAGTAACCTTCGCTTAATGTTAATCAAAGCACAATGTAGATTACTGTATTTTTTGGCTGTTTGATTATTTTCAGCTCTTGGCTATGAACCTATATTCCATTTATCTTCAGTATAAGCCTCTATATCCCTTTAGAGTTCTTGCATTTATTTTGAAATACTCTTTATTTTGCCAACTAGCTTATGGGTGTGTACCAGGCAAATGTTTCTGTTTTCTCCTTGACAGATACTGCGTGTGGACTTAAATAATATTTGCTGCACTTAGTTTTACTAATTCTAGTTGGCTCTGCACTGACAAATTGCATTTCATGAGTAGCACCTAGCACACCATGCAGGTATTTTTGACTACAACAAGTCTGCTTCAATACAAATTTTTAAAATATGGTGGGGATAGTGACTTCCAGTGTTTCAGGTATGAGATTATTCGACCATGTATACTTTTATGAGCTAGTAAATGTTGCACACAGTAACACAAATTGGAGGTCATTTAAGATATGAAGATAGGAATTTTTCTCATGAAAGGGAAATGACATGCATTAACGTTTTTTATAACATTTTTCAGACACAAAGAGTGTAGCTAATGTCTGAGGAGAGTACATTGCTTACAAGGTGAGAGACTTCTAATTTTCTTCTTATTCAGATTTGAGCATTTGTTTGACAGCACATCAGGCCGAAGGGTGTGTTGGAATAGAATAAAATGTGGCAACAGGAATGAATTCAGTGATCCATTCTTGAATTTCTGTCTAACTCCTCTGCCCGCAGACAGCAAGGGTAATATCTTGAAATTACATTGTGCTGTATCACACTATCTATACATTTTTTAGCACAGACTGATGCTGAGGACATACATTGACGCAAATATTTTGTCACTTGATACATATTCTATAATTTTACTCTCATATGATACAAAAAACATAGTCGTTTTACCAAGTCTACTTCCACCTAATATAGGGAAGATACATATGAGCTTTACAATGGAGTAACTATCAAACAGTTTTTTGTTTAATACTGATTGTAAGGCAATAAAGTAAAATTTATTGCACAATTCACATAATTATAAAAATGCAAATACATATGATTGCATAATTATGTCAAATACACCGGATTTGTTTTTTTGGGTAAATTTACAAAACTGTTTATCACATACATGAATGAATAATTAAATAAAGAGAAAAAATATAAAATTAAATATGAAGTAAATAGGAAAAAATACACAAATTATTAAATTATTATAAACTATGATGTAGAAGAAAAAAATTAGTGCCTGTCACTGTTACTGCTACTTTTTCAACACACATGAAACTTAGATTACAATGGTTCATTACAAACTTGTGGGATACTCCTCTGAACAAAATTGGTTGACACAGTCAGCAGTAGGTGTTCTTTTGGTTGACCACACTGTTGCAGGTTGTAGAAAAACAAATCCTCATTTTCTTGAGAAAAACTGGATTATTTTTATATTCTAATGGGAACATTTTGATTTTGTGTTGCAGGCATGAGGCAGAGGAGAAACTTGCCGGCTGCAGTGATGGTGTGTTTCTTGTGCGGGACTCCTCAGACGACAGGTATCTGCTGAGCCTCAGCTTCAGGTCTTTTGGCAAGACCTACCACACCAGGATTGAGCACAGCTATGGTAATTCCTTGGTAACAACATTGTCAGTACTATTTTCTTAAATCTTATTCATGTATCTGAAGTATTTGAGCAAAATTGTCAAATATTTTTCAGAACTAATCTTTTGATCAGCATTTTGTACAACTTTTTCTTCACTATCCTTATTAGTATTTATCATTCATGGAGTAGGTGTTTATTACTGAATATTTGTATTTTTCATTTGTTCCCCCTTTCTTATGTGCATCTATGAACAATTCCTGTGGTTGCCGAGCTTTGTATCATGGAAGGGTCTGCTGTGTCTTGCCCTCATGAGGAAGTGTTAGGCAATGAGTGCTCTCAAACAGATCACTAGCTGTAACCAACACTCCTCAAACAGATCATTAACTGTACATGGCAAAATTTGCAACTTGTGTTGTAGGATGTTGATATGGCTGTAGTTTTGTACTTCAAATTTATTCAATGGTTTAATTTATCTTTCCTTATATGTACCGGATTTTTCTAAATATCTTAGAACTAATCCTTCTGCGCCCCTGACTTCTGTGTGTATGATTTTTCAAATATTCATTTTCTTGATGCACTCTATGTCACTCTTAAATCATTTTACTTACAAAAACTGTTATATTTGGATGCTCTGTTAGATGTACCAATATGAAACATGAGGTATACAATCAAGCTATCCCTACTGATTTTGTTAACATTCGGTACTAGCAGAGTTTTATCATCATTACCTTAAATTTGAATGTCATTGTTTTGTTTTGCCTTGATTTTGAAATGAATTTCTTGAATAATTTAACTTCACTACATTCGGTACACTTAAGATATACACCCAGTTTCTGCAATCTTTACTTATACATCATTCTGAGTTCATACTCGTATATCTTCCACTCCAGGCATAATGTTCAGTGGTCAATTTATGATCTGGGGAGCTGCATGCCTTGTCCATTATGATGTCCTATTCTTTCTGTGCTCAAAAATAGTCCTTCGCTAGTTTCCGAACTGCTTTCAGGTGGCAAAAAACATTTGTGTGAGATATTTCAAGCTCTGATTCAAGTTTTGGCTCATTTTTCTTAGTAATGTAGGCAACCTAAGCATCTAATAAATCTTATCTCACAACTAATTATGGTCTTGTGACCGTAATTGAAGCATTCCTTACCTGTTACGAAAACTACATTTTCTTGGTTAACATTTTCCATATCCTAAGTCATGGTTGTATGAAACATGACACTGTCCATCGACATTTCGAGCAAGTTGAACTCTTTACCATGAACTCTACATAGTCGAGAGTTGACCACGGTCTGCATGCTGACCACATGTGTGACGAGCCTCCCTCTTGCAGGGCTGTTCAGCTTCAACCCGCCGCGTGAGCACGAAGGCTTCGCCACGCTGAGTGAGCTGATCAACTCGTGCATGGCGCAGTCCAGCAGCGGCGTGCTTTGCTACTCCAAAGCGCGCAGCAGCACCAGCCCGGGCTTCCCTGTGCGCCTGTGCACCCCGCTCTCTCGGGCCACTCAGGTCTGCGGCTGATGCTGTGGTCCACTCGCGCTTCAAGTCAATATAGGAGCTTGCAAAAGAGTGCTGCCACATATCATTTGTCCTTGAAGTGTTTATTAAATTTCTTATCCCTGTTCATTGGGAACTGCAAGAACTTTTTTGTTTGTTACTTAGTTTTTCAATTTTGAATACGATATTTTATGCTTCATGACCAATCGTAGTGTGGTAACACTTCTTGCGACACGCGAGAAACTTGCTTATCTTGCTCTCGCTGTCAATGTTTTATTTTTTCCCCTTTGCCGTGGCTTGCTAGTGGTCATTTCTAGAACTGGAAAAAAAATCCACATGTCCTAAGAAAATTGCGAAATAGAGTATTTCGAGAATTAAAAAAAAATTTGCTCTAAAACATGTTACCCAACATCATTTACTTTGTCTCTCATGTCAGATGTGTTTTGAATATCTAAATTTGCTGCTCCAACTACAATGTCACACTTGCTCTGAATATTATATTTGTACAGGGTACAAGGGCTATTTGAGCATATTTTTTATGTTCAATAAAGAATAATATTTTTGCTAAAATGTACGTTTGAATCAAATTTCTACAAATATTCTTGATGATATTTATTTGTCAAATTATTTTCTGAAGCTACCTTTGGCTTTGATGACTTCCTCTATGCCTGTTCAAAACCATTGACAAGCTGAAATTAAGTAGTCCTTATTCATTTCGGACATCACCTGGACAATGGCAGCCTTTAG